>RSEE01000096.1:0-242569 GCA_003971905.1 Moniliella sp. 'wahieum' | reverse complement strand
CGACGGATGGATCATGCCACGGTCCACACAGGAGCCAAGCCAAGGGGCGTCACGTGTCCTGCGGCTGCCGGGCCTGGCACGAGGCGAGTGTGGAGGCGCTGGCCAAATGCGCGGTGGACGCGTGGACACTGCGGCGTGCGGGGGGCCGGCGGGGCTCCCCTGCGCCAGCGCTGGCTTCGACTCGTTTCGGCTGCGAAGAATTGGGCTCGCCGGGCGCCCCACCGCGCTGTGCCCGCCCGCTGTGCCTGCTGCTGCTGCCTGCTGCTGCCATGCGCGCCGCCACGCCCGCCGTTTGCCCGGGCGTCGTGTCGAGCGACATCGGCGCCTCCCCCCGCCCCCCACCCCCCCCCATCCTCGCCCCCGCCTCCGCCATGGCCCGTCGTGCGCGCAGCTGCTTTGTGTGTGGAAAGCTCGGCCACCTCGCGTCGAGGTCACCAGCCCCGAGCGCGTGTGCTTCAACTGTGGCAACACGGGCCACGAGAGCAACGCCTGCCCCGAGCCCCACTCGGCCACCCAGCGCCAATGCTACCGCTGTGGCCAGTCGGGCCACATCAAGGCCGACTGCCCCAACGAGCCCATCGACCTCCCGAGACCCCGGCGGCCGCTACCAAGGCCCCCGTCGACGGCGACAAGCCCGCGCCTACGTCGGCGCCCGCACCGCGCCGCCCAAGACCAAGGCATGCTACAACTGCGGCTCCCAGGACCACTTGGCGCGCGACTGCACCCAGCCGCCCTCGGCCGACGCCCCGGCGCCCAACACCTCCCGCGTGCGCTGCCGCAACTGCTCTGAGCGCGGCCACTTTGCCCGCGACTGCCCCAACGGCAAGAAATGCTACCGCTGCCAGGGCATTGGCCACGTACGTCCCCCCCCCCCCCCACCTTGCCTCCCCCTTCTGGGCTGTGTTTGCTCTTTTTTTGCTTCTCTTGTCCCCCAATCCCGTCGGACGTGGCTAACCTACCCTCGGGCCTTTGCAGATCGCACGTGACTGCCCCAACGAGCCGGCCGAGTAGGGGCTGGAGCCTGTTTCGCTGCGCTCGGCTGGCGTGTGGCCTCACCTGTGACGCCTTTCATTTTCCCCTGGCCTGTTCCTGCTTGGTTTAGTGTGAACTTGATATCCCGTCACTTCCCGCCCGTCCATCGTCGATCCTGCTGCTCTGCTTCCTCCCCGCCTGGCTCTATAGACTAGACGCACCACGCAGCGTATCTACCGAGCTGCGTTCCCACCCGCCTGCAATGGGGCCGGCCCACGCGACGCAGTGAACGCAGCAGCTGGCCAGCGACAGAACTCGATTCGATTGGCTGCGACCATTCGCACAATGGGATACGATACAATACGATACGTACAGTACGATCCCGATGCGGCAGGCCAGCGATCCCGATCCTGATATCTATCACGACAAGTCAATTTCCTCCGTTGGCAAGTCTTGGGAATCGCCACGGCCATGGAAGCCCGGGGAGGAGGCAAGGTTGACCTCTTCCATGCTTTCGGTGAGGTGGGTGGTGGCCGAAGCGTAGGCCGGCACGTGGGCGGCCAAGCCTTGGCCTTGGTGCGCAGCGATGGGGTGTGCTCCGAGTCGAGGGGGTAGAAGCCAAGCCTTGGCCTGTCCGGCCCGTCTCGGCCTCAGCCTCAGCCTCGCCCTCGGTCTCGCTCTCTTTCGGCGGCACGATCGTGTCGGACGAAAGGTGGGGCGCGTCAGGACGAATGCCAAGGGCTCCAACGGACCCGGCCGCGCCCCCCCGTCGCGTCTGAGGTTGCGTCCGCGTCGGGATCGGCCGATGCGTCGTGCGCAGCGCTGCCCCTCCTTGCCCTTCGCATCCTCCTCATGCAGCAGCGCACCAATCGTTTTGCGCAGTTGGGCCAGGTCGGTGGTTCTGGCCAAGGTAGTAGGCAGAAATGGGGACCATCTGTCGGCCATGCGGGGTCAGTCTCAAGTCTCAAGTATCAAGTTCAGTGCTTGTCGGATGTCGGGTGTGGTTGGTCGTTGGTCGGTGGTGGTGGTCAGACAAACAGAGGGGAACAGTCACACGTACTTTTTTCTCTGCGTAGCAGGCAAAGATCCAGGCGGGTTGAACGATGGGCAGGCTGAGTTGGGCCGCGGTTGTACATGGAGCCCATGCCGCCCTTGACGGGGTCGCCGCGATTGCGCGGGTCGGAGCAGACGTAGTGAGTCGTCTCGATTGGATCTTGTGGGGCGTATGGGCGTTCATCTTGCGCAGCGCCGCCACGGCCGCACGCTCAATGTTGGGTCCTCAATGTGACCGAGACGACGGCGATGCCCGAGGTGTCTGGATGGTGTGGGTGCGGAGGCGGATAATGTTGGAGGCAAGGCACGGCCGAGGTGCGCAGGACAAGGTGGAAGGTGTAGTCGGCATCGACGTCGAGACCACTGAGTTTGGTACTGGTGTTGACGAGCGGATTGGGGATGGCGGCCAAGCGGGCGCCGTGCGGTAAATGTCGAGGCCAAGATGCGCGCCGAGGCGAGCTCGACTTGTCCCACTCGAGCGTGACGGAGGTTTGGGTGACGTTGCGCTCGCGCAGCACGGGCACGCGCGGCTTGGTGGAGCCATAGGCATTGAGGATCTTCTCCTGCAGGTCGACAACGCCTTGCGTGTGCGTTCCTCCTCGGTCTCGTTGCGCGTGACGCGGATGTTGACGACGCGCCGCCGCCGACGCCGGGCGGGAGCAAGAGGCTGGGGAACTCGATCAGCGACGCACGCGGACCAATGAGGATGGCCATGCCCGCATCGAGCTTGCCGACGGTGAAGGTGAAGCTCTCGCTCGCATCGTCCGTGGCCGGCGGCGCGGTGGGGGCGAGGATGGACATGGCGGGGGGCGATGGCGGGAAACGAGCGGCGCGACGCTGCGCTCCGAGCGGCGACGTGGCGGGGGCGTGGCGCAGGCGGAATCGCGTGCGGCGGCCCATTCCGCCCTCGGGCTGCTATGACTGCGCACGCGGGATGATGCATCCCTATATATATTCTGACGGCGGCTGCCCCGCATGGCCGCAACGCCCCATCGTCGGATGGACGCCTGGAGGGAGTACGTGATGCATGCATTGGTAACGGGGCTGGTAGGCGCAAGCGGCTTAGTGCGGGGGATGCGGGCGTAGTGCACATGCCCCCCCGAGGCTCCTCCTCCACGTCCGAATCCGAGTCGTCATCGCCATAGACGACGAGCGCCGTCTTGCTGGGGCGCAGCGCGCGGGGCTGGGGGCGGGGTGCGCGGCTGGCCACCAGATGGTCCGCCAAGTTGCCCGCCACCAACGACGCCCGTCGGTCCGCCACGCTCTGCCGCGCGGCATGCGCACTCGCCGCCAGTTCCGCCGCGACACTGCCCTGTCGCCCGCGCGTACGCCCGCCCACAGGCACAAGCGGTGTGTTGGCCCCGGCTGGCGGAAGCCAGCGGCAGTCATGTGCCGGCGCGAGACGGCGGTAGGCGGCTTGGGTGGACCGGGACTGCCGTACCGGTCGGGACTGTAGGAGAGCGGAGGACTCTCGCTCTTTCCATCGTCCCCTCGGTGGCAGAGGAGCCAGGCACGTCATTGGCCCACCTGGCACCGGCACCGGCACCGCTTCCCCGCTGGCACGGGGTCGGCCACGCCTTCTCCGAGGACAGCTCGGCAGGCACACTCTTCCCTTCGGGTGGCGCGCGGTGCGGGTCGAGGGACATGGTGGGAGAGGGAGGGCGGGTGTGGTTGGTAGAGTGCGAGATGGGCGAGGCGCCAACCGAGGGCCCGGCCGGCGTGTGCGCACCGCTGCCCGGCATAGAGCGGGAGGCCAAACGAGTACGAGACGGGGGCGAGCGCAAGGAACTCATTCGCATTCCCTTGGGCGCATGGGTACGGGTCAAATGGGACAGAGGCAGACGAGGAAGCGCTTCGGTCTTGCGCTTGCCCGATTGCGACCGTCGCATGTCTCCGCGGGGAGTAGAGGGTACCGCCACCAGCCGTACCGCCACCAGCCCCTGGGCCCAACGACCCGATGGGGTCACACCTTCGCTAGGCGTAGTGGGATGGGCGCTCTTCAATATCATACGACGCTTCGCTGTTCGAACGCGGTGGGGTGCCCGTTTTCCTGCCTTGGTCAGGGGATGGAGGCATGGACATGGTTGATTCGCGAGTTGGATGGGAGCCGGGAGCAGATGGGGTGGGGCTGCCACCGGATTCTTCGTAGCGGGTAGCGGTGCAGGCGCAGGCGCAGATTCCTGGCCCGGTCCAAGGGACTGGGACGAGGCCGCGGGTTGTGCGGCCGACGCAAGTGGAGGGGGTGCATCTGCAGGTCCCGATGGTGTGTCATCCTCCTGCAGCTCGTCTTCCTCGGGTCGTCCTCGAGGACAACAAAGGACTTTTGGCGTTGCCGTTCGTTCCATTTGAGCGTGGAGGAGATGGCACGGAACCAGTCGACGGATTGATTGTCGCGACAAACACTAGGGAACGGGTAGCGGGACGCAGTGACTTTAATGTGGTCGCCTTGCTTGAGCTCCACCCGGCCACGTCCATCAAAACTAGCCCAGGCCGTACTGCGCGAATTGTAAGGGACTACAATGCGTACGTCAATGCTGTCGGGCAAGAGCATAGGTCGGAAGGAGAGCGTGTGCGGGCAAATGGGCGTGATGAGAATCGCTGGGATCTCGGGATGAGCGAGGGAGGAGCCACCGGCGGCAAGCGAATACGCAGTCGAGCCCGTTGGCGTCGCAATGCAAATCCCGTCGCCCTGGACCGTTGTCATGTGATGTTCGTTACCGAAAATCTCAAGCAGGGTGACAAACGGACTGGGGCCACGGTCAATGACCAGGTCGTTGAGTACCTCGAACGTCTCGTGCGGACGGGTGGTAAAGCATTTGACCTCCTTGTCCATCGCGGGACACCCGTCGCCTTGGTGCGAATCCGGATCGTTGCACTGGTCGGAAGTACACTCTTCGTGCTCGCTGTTTTCGATGGTCTGCCATGCCCCGCGTGACATCTCCTTCATGTAGATGGCACCGTCTTGCCGCTCTTGATTGCATATTGCCGTTCGGCATCCTCCGTGTCCTCCCGTACCACGCGCTACCAGCCAAACGAACGGCACACGCACACGAGTCAGCGGTTCAGCCCCGGGGGAAAACGGGGTAGGAGCAAAGCACAAGGGGCAAGGGAGGGGCAACCTACATAAACAGTGGCCGTAAAGCGCATCCGCATATTGACCCGAATCCCTTCGTCCAAGACGGATTCCATGACCTTTTTGAACTGGCCAAACTCAAAGTTGGTCAAAAAGCCGAGCGAGCCCAGCGAGAAGGGCAACACGGGCGGCACGATCCGCTGGAACAGCCACGAGGCAAACAACACCGTTCCATCCCCGCCCAGCGTGACGACAAAGTCCACCAGCTCGGGAGTTCGGTGCACAGGTCGGGCGTCCAGTAACGCAGCTGGCCTTCGTACGGGAACGCATCGGCCTCGGTGGGCGTGCCAGCCGAGGAGCGGCGCTCGGCACGATGCGCAATCGGCTCAAACACGTGCGGGTAGTCGCGCTGAATGCCAGCCGAGTCAAACCGTTTGGAGCGCTGCAGTTGCTGGTCCACATACACGATCAGGCCGCGTCCACGCGGACGTTGGCTCAGCATGAGCCAGAGCGCAAGGTCGCGCGTGTAGGTGATGAGCTGGTTGTCGCGCGCCTTGGTGATGATCAGCACGCTCTCGATCTTGCTCTTGACCCGCGCACGGCCCATGCTTGCTCATCTCGCGCACGCCCACGGCCGTCTCGGCGAGCTGGCGGGTCAGGGACTGGTTCTGGTCCTCCTGGCCGTCCTCGTGGCCGCTGGAGAGGACATAGGAGCTGCCATCCGAGTAGTAGCCCTCGTCGTCGTCGTTGCCGGTGGCGGGGGCGGTGCGGTTGTCGGCGGGGGGGGGCAAAGAGGTCGGGGTGGGGGGCCGGGTAGGGGCCGAGGGCCTGGGAGGGGGGGCTGGTGAGGCGGAGAGCATCGAGGAGATCGCGGAGGTGGGCAGCGTCCATGGGGGAGGGGCAGCACCGGGCGGGTGCGCGGGGCGCATGGGGCGTGGGGGGGTTAATGGGGGCAGGCGGTGTGGGCAGCCGTGGCGACGCTGGCTCAGCTTGAGCTCAGATGGAGGCTCAGCCAGCCTGCGCCTCGGGACAGCACCCCGCCCAACCCTAGCCCCCGCCGTGCCCTGACGTCACCCGCCCGCGCCTTTCACACCTGTCACGTGTCGTGTGCGTGTGATGCCACACGTCACAGCCAGCCCAGCGGCCTATCCAAGCTACCACGCCCCGAACCAACCAACGCAGCAAGCATGCACATCTGTGGAATTGCGGGGATCGCACCTGCGCCTCCCATCCACCGCCACGAGAGGGAGACAGGGCGAACGAGAGAGAAACAGCTCACCCGAACATGCTGGCGCGACGGGCAGTGCAACAGGCAAACAGACAATGGGAAACGACAGCGCAACTGGTTTGCCACTACGCCCGGGCCGACGGCGAGGCCTGGGCCGAGAGAGGCAGGGAAGCGGGGGGCCGACGACGCGCGTCTCGCCTGCCTCGGCGTCCTTGGCGGGGTCGACCGAGACCGAGACCGAAGCTGGGGAAGCCAAGCGCCGCTCTTGTCTCTCGACGAGCGTGCTGAGGCGCGCCTGCACGTCCGGCGGACACGTCACGTCCGGGTGAGGCATATGGGGCAAGTGGGTGGGAGGCAGGGGCGTGCAAGCAGGCAAAGGACGTGCGAACGAGCTCTTTTTCCGGCCCCAGCGTAGGTTGCGCCGAATACGCACCGTAGCGCCCGTAGTGCCCGTAGCGCCCGCAGTGGACGAGGTAGAGGAAGGGGCAGGAGGGAGAGTAAGAGGAGGAGGGGTGGGATCAGGTACAGAGGTGGGTGAATCATGCCGACCTGCACCGGAAGTACAGGAGGAAGCAATCGACGGCGAAGCGAGGCGCGCGAAATCGAGTTGGGCACAAGTGGGGGAGGAGGGCCGTCCGGCAATTCGTCCTTGATGTTCAGTGTCCGTGGCGGGGCAGCAGACACCGGTGCGGGCGTTGGCGCAGCCACGACGCAGGAGACACCGTCTCCCCTTGACCCTACTGGGCTTGGACTCAGCTTCCACCCCGCCAAAGCGGGGGGGAACCGATGGGCTGTCGCGTCCCTGCGGGTGCGGTTCCTGGGGTCCCTGGGATCCTTGGGGACCAGGGGTCCCATTCCCATTGGCATTGGCTTTGGTATTAGCATTCGCCAGGCGAGAAGCAGGGGACGGAGCTGGACTGTCCTTATCCTTGAAAGCCGAGGCCGAGGCGGAGCGAGAATGACGCGGGACGTACGGGGCTTGCGTGGTCCCAGCTGCGGGGAAGCGAGCAAGACGGGATCCAAGCGAGCGGTCTTGCGGGCGCGTTTGGAGCCCATGCCGGCGGTCCAGGCGAGGGAGAGGTTATTGAAACTGGTTCGTGCTGAGCCCTTAGTCTCAATCTCGGGATTGACCGCGTCGACGGCGGTCGAACGACTACGACGCACACACGACGCTTGCCCTTGCCTCTGACGCCTCGGTCGAGGACGATGCAGAGGACGAGATTGGGCCCGAGTCCGAGTCCGAGTCGGACAGGGCAAAGGAAGATGCCGTCAAGGACTCGGGCACGTGCGCCTTCGTCTTCTCTTCTCGCAATGGCAGGCAAGTGAGAAGAAGGCAGAGGGCCATTGCGTCGGTCCCCCTGGACGGCGATAGGCGAACCAGGTTCGCGACTGCCAGGCGTGGGCTTGGGGGAATGGGACGCATGTGCGACAACAGCCGCAGACGCCGCTGCGTCCGACTCTTGGCTCTCGGAAATCCGAAGTTTCTTGCGCGGTCGCGTGGGGCCAAGAGCCACGTCCTCCTGAACCTCCTCGTCTTCTTGCTTCACACGCACCACCTCGCTAGCCAAGCGCCTCGTCTGGCCGCCTACACTGCGATCCGACGCGGCAGCCGAGGAGCGTCCGCCGGTGGCGCCCTACCGACGCAGAGGGCGTGCGTCGATGGCCAGGAGGGAGAGAGCTGCGCGCTTTGGGCTGGGAAGGCGGACCAGGGGAATCCTTTGGATCTACGCGGTAGGTCGGTCGGACCAGAGGCGTAAGTGTACAGCGCCTGGGGCGGTGAGGCGGCATCGCAGCTCGCCTCCGCAATCGGCCCGTCTCCTCAGGCGCACCCCAATGCTGGGCCAAGGCATCGGTCGTGGCCTGTTTGCCCAGCATCTTGGGACCGAGATTGGTGTCGGATGAATCGGAAAAAAGATCCGGCCGAAAGGGAAGCGTCGGACCTGGCATCAGATTTCGCTCCTCCGCTTCCATTTCGGCATCGACATCAACATCGGCACCAGCTTCTACTTTCGTCCAACGCCGGCCTGCGAACGCCGGCCTCGACGCGAAGAGGAAGGAATAGACCGACTCTTCTTGGGTTGGCATGCGGTGCAGGTTTCTCGCCTCAGGCCGGCCTCCTCCTCAGAGGAGCCCAACTCTGAAGCTTCCCACGCCGGGTCAGAATCTTCCGACTCGTTCGCCCTCTCCAACCTTGGACTGTCGGCCGGCATTGTGGGGGGCAATGTTACGGCTGACGTAGACGCCTGTTCAGGGCCCAGTGTGGGAGGGAGAAAGGAGAGGTCGGGAGCGTCCAAAGTCCGCTTCGACTTGGGGGGTGGTGGGCGGGCCGACTTGTCATGCGAGGTACTGCCGGTGGCCTCAGACGCGCGACCACGGCGAGCGTGTCGGGAGTGGAGCTGCGGCGGTGTGAAATGAGCAGTGGTAGCCGAGGTAGTGGAGCCTGTGCTGACAGTGCTACTGGTGGAAGCAGCATGCGGGGTAGGGGTTCGAGAAGGAGGATGGTGGGGAGAGCGAGAGAGACCAAGGGAGCAGCAGGGTGAGGCGACGTTTCGGTGGTTTCCGTGGGCCTCGGGCTTACTTTCCTTCGCTTCGTGGACTGAGGAAGCTCATCTGGTTCGTAGTCAGGGTTCTCCAAGCTACGGAGAGGTGTGAGCACAACGGGGGTCCCGTCCCGCGAGGCGGCACTACTATCTGAACGCGCAGCGTCGGCCCATCGGAGGGCAAATGGGTGCCACGAGACGAGAGGGAAGTCCGAGAACGAGAGGAGAGCTGGGGCTTCGTGCTCCCAATTTGGCGAACAGTGGTCGCAGACGTAGAGTCGAGCCGAGACGCGCGCACCTGATCTGGCCGCTGCAGGGGCTTCTTTCCCCTGGACCGCGCAATCAATCCCTCAGTCGGTATTCGTCCAGGCCAATCAGCCTTGAAAATCTTGTAGTGGCGTTCGCACCTTGTGCATTCCTCTTGCGTCCACCACGACTCTTGGACCAAAAGTGAGCGCGGCAAGTCAGGCATACGCGTTCGGGGCCGGTATTGCCGCCTCCAGCGCTTTCCATTAAAGCTTCGGGCTCATCCAGCAGTTTACGCGTGATGTGGCCGTCCTTGGTGTTGCTATTCTCAGGAGCGTACTTGACTTGTTCCCACTCGACGCATTGAGTCGAAGTACTGGGGGGGGGAGGAGAAAGTTGTGCGGCTGAATGCCGCCGGGACGCCCTCTCGGCAATGGACTCGTGGTTCGAGGCATCCTCTTCCTTGCTGGACATGTCGAGGGAGTCATCCTTTATGGGACAGCGTTGCCGGCCTCGGCAGGAGCAAATGCACCTCGTTGGTGTGCTTCGCAACTGGCGCACAAGCACTCTGCATTGCCCGTCAAAGTAATTGTCGCCATAATAGGTAACAATCTCCTCGTTGACGCGAATGGGGCGAATACAACGAAAGGCCATTTGGTTGCCTATTCGGTAAAACTCAACGTTGGGCTCGCAATCGTGATTGACAAAGCGAGCGGGCCCCAAGAAGAGTTGCGAACAGCCCTTGCGGGCCGATCGGATCACGGAAAAGTCCCGGCCGGCCCCAAGAAGGCCTTGGGTGCGATAAGCTCCACCTGAGCTCGATGCAGAGGAACGGGTTGAGGGGGGCTTGGAAGAGGCGACAGGGTGCTTAATGGAACGTTGCTGGCTGCATCGCCCCGCAATTGTTCTTCATCCTTGGATAAGTCGGCAATGCCACCCCGGCAGGCATGCAGGATCTCTCCGGGGCTAAACTCGTGTGTGGCCAGGACACAGAGATCCGCCTTGGAGAGAAGCATGCCAGGCGATTCGGTGTGTGTCCGAGTGATGAGGGGAGGGAGGTGCATCCGGTGGTGGATGTGGGACTCTCCATCCGACAGGGCCTGATTTCCATTCTCTAATGGGGAGGTGCCAGCATGAATGGCCTGGAGGTGAGCGATCGCTTTGTGGCGACGCGAACGGAGGGGCGCACTGGGTGACTGTTGTACCGCATCGTCAAGGCAAATTCGATTCCGCTGTTGGGGAGGTAGCATTCAAGATACCGCTCCATGTGGGCACGAAAGGCGCACTTCTGTTTGAGGGACTTGGAAGCGAGGTAGCGCTGAACGACCTTGAGCCTAATGGGAAATGAGGTTAGTGGACGCTGCAATCAACAGAACGCAAGAGCGCGGGTAGGAGCAAGAAAGATATACATACTGGGACACTGATCCACAGCACCCTTGACGTCCTGCTTCTCGACACACCATTTGCGGACGATGACCGAGACCTCTTTGCTATCGACGCGGGCCGAGCGGTAGGTTGGGCTCATCTTAGGGTTGAAATGGGGGTTTCCCACTCGAGATGGCTGGAGTAAACGTCAGCACCAATGTCTGCCGTGCAGAGCAAGGGGGGGGGGGCGACGCACTCGATGAGAATGTCGGAAAGAATGTCGTCGTCGGACGCAAGATCTTCCATGCTAAGGTGAGCGGGGGGCATATTGGGTGAGGGCGGGTGGGTAGGAGAGGCAAGTGTAAGGTGGTGTGGGGGGTAAGCGCGGGTGAGGAGCCTCCGAGTCGGGGCCGAGAGGAAGACGGGGGCGATGGCGAGGCCGGCGGGGATGAAATGCAGTCTGGGCCACGCAAACGGAGCCGCGGGGAGGTGTGGGGAGGGACGCGGGGGCGTCAGGCGGACAAGGCGGGACACATGATGCCGAGCAGACGGCGATCGAGGGGGCTGGTGGCGGGCGGTGGTGGGGGGGCAGCGGGCAAGCCCATGGCCAGCGCGCAGAGAGGCAGGGGCAGACGGCGCAGCAGGCGGGGGAAGGTGGGGTGGGCGGCGGTGGCGCTGGGAGCGGCGGTGGTGGCGGTGGCGGCTACCCCAACAGCAGATGGTGGTTGGGAGGCAGGAGGATCGGCTCTTGTGCTCGGGATCGAATCTCGGGCGGCGGGGGGCTGCGGTGCGGTGCTGTGCGACGGCTGCGATGGGGCTGGGGGTGTCTAAGCGGTGAATCACAGCACGCGGGGGGGCGGGCAGCGTGCTGGCACGGACACTGGCTGGGTGTGCACCCGCATCGGCGTCTCTCAGACAGCGCGGCAAAGCAGCCGTGTGCGGCTGCGGCCCGGCCCAGGCCGTTGCCGCGCCTGGCCAGCACCAGCCGAGCCAGCCGAGCCAGCCGGCCCAGCTCAGCCCCCGCCAGGCCCGCCGGGCGCCACTGTGCGCAACCACCACCCGGTCTCGCACCGCTCCCTGCCGCCCACACTGCTCCGCGCCCCGCTGCCCGCTGCCCGCCTCTGCCCGCTGCCCCATCGAATCCGCCGCCATCGCCATCGCCATCGGCGTCCCGGTTCAACATGCAATAGCAATCGCAACGTTCAGCGCGTCAGCGTCAGCACCCGCCATCGCCCGCCACCGGCCGCCCCAGTCGAGCCAGCCCGAGCCTCAGCCCCTCGGCCCCAGCCCGCTCCATTCCAAATTTCCCTCACCCGATACGAGGGCGGGGGAATGGAGGAAGGGGCCGGGTGGGTTGGCCACAGACGGCCACCACGCGGCTCCTCGCCACCAGTGACTAGTGACTAGTGACTCACCATGACGCATGCCTCGCGCAGCGGCCGCGCAAGCGCCAGACTGGCCAGGCAGCCAGCGACACCAGGGCCAGGCCTGCTGGTCCGCACGTGCTGCTGCCCCCTGGTGCCACACACTCCCACCGCCCACTGGCCCCGTAGCAGCAGGCCGGATCGCCGGGGGCCAGAGACGATAGTGGGGCCATATCCTGCCATATCCCAGCCTCCCCCCAAAAAGGTAAGTCCGGGCAGCGGCCGTCACAATGGCTGCCCCCGTGCGCACCCCTCCGCTGCTTGGCACGACCCTGGCTGCTGAAAAATTAAGGCGGATGACGTCACCCCATCAGGCGCAGACCGCTGTGACGAGTGGCAACATGTGGCAAGGGTCATCACATGTGAGGTGTGTGTAATCGGCCGCCGCAGGAATGGAAACTTGCAACTGGGCCCCCTGCATCCCTATTGTTCAAACGGGCATCTTTCCACACAAACACACAGAGGCGAACCCTAGTGGGGGATTATTGCGCACGCCAGCTGCGGCAGGTGCCTGCCTGCGCAGTGCGACCCAGCGGGCAACCCTAGTGTGGGTGCGCCCCCAGCACAGCGCCCCCGCTGCGGGCCGTGCTGGCGCGTCTGCTGCCCACCCACCAGCAAGTGCGTCTCCTGTCCTGCTGCCCCGACCGTCGGTGCTGACGCTGCCTGCCCCCCCCGCCCCCACCCACGCCTCCAGCTGTCGACTGTAGCCCACCATGGTCCGTGGCCCCCGCAAGCACCTCAAGCGCCTCGCAGCGCCTCGAGATGGATGCTCGACAAGCTCGGCGGCGTGTACGCCCGCGCCCCAGCACGGCCCCCACAAGCTGCGCGAGAGCCTGCCCATGGTTGTACGTCTTTCCTCCCTGCCTTCTCCCACCCGCGCTGCTTGGCCCCAGGAGGGACGGTGATGCGATTTTCTACCACATCATGCATGGCTTTCCGATCCTCGTGGCGCACTTCTTTCGATGTCTTGTCTGAGCCTCCTCCTGGCCTTGCATGCTCCTCTTTGCTCCCCCCTCCCACCTTCACTTCTCTGGCAACTTCTTTGGCACACGTGGAATACTGACGCGATTGGCTGGGATGTAGGTTCTGCTGCGGAACCGGTTGAAGTACGCGCTGAACGGCCGGGAGGTCAACACGATTGTCCAACAGCGCCTGATCAAGGTGGACAACAAGGTGCGCACCGACATTACCTACCCCACGGGCTTTAGGACGTGATTAGCATTGAAAAGTCGGGCGAGTACTTCCGCATCCTCTACGACGTCAAGGGCCGCTTTGTGGTCCACCGCATTGCTCCCGAGGAGGCTGCCTACAAGCTGCTCAAGGTCAAGCGTGCAGAGCTCGGCCCGCGCGGCGTGCCCCACATTGTCACCCACGACGGCCGCACCATCCGCTACCCGGACCCGGACGTCAAGGCTGGTGACTCGATCAAGTTCAACCTGGTTGAGAAACAAGCTGGAGGAGATGTCAAGTTCCAGCAGGGTGCCTCGGTCATGGCCACTGGCGGACGTAACCAAGGTCGTGTCGGCGTGATCTTGGTCGCGACTCGCACCCTGGTGGCTTTGACATTGTCCATGTCCGCGACCCGATCGGCCGTGAGTTCTCCACCCGCATTGGCAACATCTTCATCACTGGCAACGACGGCCAGCACTTGATCTCCCTCCCCCGCGGCGGCGGCATCAAGCTCACCATCACCGAGGAGCGTGACCAGCGCCGTGCTCAGCGCGAGGCTGCCAACTAAGCTCTGGCTGTCGTGGTGCTTGGACCAAACCGAAAACGAGCGCCACGTCGCCTGCTCGTTTTTCTGCTTCGGTTGCTTTTGGTCCCTGTCTGGTTGGGGAGGCGTGTATCTCTCTCGTTCCCAAAATCGCTGGCCCAGCCAGCGCATACTATGCCCATATTCCGCTTTGGTGTCCATGTGCGGTCCCTATGCCTTGCACGATCGGAAGCAATGGTCATTCCTCGCTGCTTCGGATCTTTTTTTGCGTAGTCACACTAGTGGTACTTGGGCACTACAGTCTCCATGGAGCGAGGAAAATCCTTCGTCACAAGGATGAGAACCATGGCTGCGATACATCGTGTGAGAATAGGACTGTCATTTCATATAGCTGGGGGAGCCACCTGAGTGTGGCCCAGTGAATTAACAGCGAAATTAACACAGGGGAGAGTGATGGAATCGGCTGGGAACATCCAGTTATCTTCTCGGCAGCATATTGTACCCTGGATGCAATCATAGGGGACGACAAACCGGGGGGGGAAAGGGCCGAAAGGGAAGCTCTTGAATCGTAGGGTATGGTGATGATCTTGGCGTTCAGGCCGAGACCTTGCAGATTGCCCCGCAGTCTGCCCGGCTGTGGTTCGCGGCAGCAGAGGAGGCGCACTCCAGTGCAGTCCACCCCAAAGGCATTCCTGTGCCTGGGTGATCCGGATCTTTTTGCCACTGCGGTGGCAAAAAAGGTAGAGTGGCAAAAAGTGTTCGTCCTGAGCCTCAGGCCTAACACAAGGTGATGATGCAGACTCGATGATCTTAGGTCGACTGGCTGACGTTATTGGGCCAAAAGCCAGACGGGCGAGTAACAAAGGCAAACGCAAATGCAAATGCAAAGCCAGGGAAAAGGAAAAGGGCTCAGGCGGAGCGCAGCGATCGAGTATCCAATACAGGTTGAACGTTGAACGTTGAACCCCACCTTCATCGAGTCACTCTAGTCACTCTCGACGTCATTCGGTCATCCAGTCCTCCGCGTGCTCCACTGAACTGGATCGACCCAGGGCGTGATCCCTTGTCATCGATCATCCTAGCCATTCTATAGCCATCCTAATCATCCGAGTCGTCACAGTCGCGACGTTCTTCCAATCCCCCTCCCGCCTGTCCCTCCATGTGGCCGCGACCGGCTGGCTGCGACGCCCACGAGGGTGTTATATCCACCGTCGCTCTTTCTCCGGCGGCTGTCCCGCCGTCTCCACCCTCCACCCCATCCTCTCCGCCGCGCCGCGCCACCGCCATGTCCGCTGCCGTCCCCCCTCTCTCCCCCCTCCCCAACTGCACCCCGCCGAGCGTATCGCTCACGCCGTCCGCACCGTCCGCCCTCGCACCAGGCCAGCAACAGGCATTCATCGATCAGCTCCAAGACGGCGATGCGGACCAGCAATACATGGCCGCCATCGCGCTTGCGCCGTGCACAACACAGCCTGGATCCACGCCCATCTTTCCCACCCCGACCCCCACATCCAGCGCCTTGCTCTCGCGCTGCTACGCCGCCGCGCGTGTCCGACCAGGCCATTGCCACGGCGCTTCAGGGCGACCTGTCCTGGCGTACACGCCATGCTCTTTGGCACACCGGTCTTTCCCACCGTCCGCGTCTTGCTGAACAGCTTTTCCCCAGCGTACGCGCCACATGGGGCAACTCGGCCGCGCTCACTGTTCCCCCACTGCAGTGCCCCTGTGGTGAGTCGCTACCTCCCTGAACTGCTCACCATCGCCTGTGAGGATTCCCACTGGCGCCCCTTTCCACATTGCACCCCACCGTTTTCCTTGAAGTGCTGGCCCAGAACCGGGTCCATCTTACCAGTCAAGACATATCTTCCGCGCCTGGTGGAAACTCTTTGGTCCGAGTTTGACGGCGCTCGTCAAGCAATCCTATCGCCCCCCGACGTGGCCGCCAAAGTTCTCGACCTGGTCGACTTGACCCCTGGGATTTCCCCTCGAGCCTACGAGGCTGCCTGTCGGAGCTCTTCCGGGCCGAGCCTGGGGGATGGTGCACTATATGATGCAGGGCTGGTCACCTTGCCTCCAAGCAAGCGGCTACTAGTGTGATCCGTGCCGTTGATCTCGCGGGCTTATTCTCACCTACAATGGCCCATCCCTCAAGAGATTGCGGCCCTTGGCGGAGATTTACAGCGTGCCCCACCCTGTCCGCCTTGCTATGTTGAAGCACTTCATCCCCCGCCCTGTACCGCGATGCCCTCCGACTGGGACCTTAGTTCTTTTCCCGTGGGAGAGGACCCAGTGGCCCAGCAAGTCCTGCAACACGCCACGGATCCGAAGGAACGGTTTAAGCCTACGGCTATCTTCCGCATGATTCCCGAGCGCAGCAAGAAGTCCTCTTGGCTCTTCGGAAGCCGATCCGGCCGTTCGCCGCTCAGGTTACGCCCGGCTCTGTGCCCAGCTGTGACGGATGGCGATCCCGCACGGTGGGCTGCCATGCTCGATGTTCGAGCCAAGCATATCCAGAACGAGCGGCATCCCTGCGCTTTATGGCCATCCATGATATCGCGCGCCGTCCGTTCCGACCGTACCTATGGTCAAAGGCAGCCTTGTCCCCACTCAAACAGATGACCATCGACGCGTTCAAGCCCCCGATGCCATGCCTGGCGTGTACTACGAGCTGTTATATCTGGCCTTATGGATCGTCGGTTGGTTCGGGGAGGACGAAGAAGTCATCACGTGGGCGAGGGAACTGGTAGAAATTGCGCGCCCAGGAAATACTTCGATCCGCGCGACCTCGCGCAAACCTTTCCTCGAGGCAAGGAAGGATTGATCGGACGGGTCTTGGGGCCGTACCTACAGACGCTGGTCGACCAGGGGAATATACCATTCTGATCACTTTGGTAACGAGGTTGGGTGCCCGTGCGAATGCGTGCGACACGCTTTCGAACTTGCTTTCCCGTGCCATTCGCACGACAACAAAGTGGATGCGCAGCGGCTCGTTCATCTCTACCTCAAGCCAAAGAAGACGCGACAAGTTCGGCTTGCGGAACTGGTGGAGCATGACCCGTCGATTGTCGCCATTGACTCGGTAGCCAATATGGTGGCGCGTGCTCATCCCGAGCTCTTGGTCAGCGTGCTTCGGTCCGCGCCTTGTGGGCTGTACCTGAAGAAAAGGACAAGGCAGAATGGGTCTTTCCCTGCACTGTCCGTGCCCTCCGGGCCGTGGCGCCCGAGACAACCACTCTTTCCTGGCACAGGTCCAACGCGCGCTGGCCAGTCTCGAGCCCAACCGCAACCGGGACCAAGTGCTGCATCGCACCGCCGCGTCCCAGGGGGGTTGGCGCTGGTTGCGTCTTTGGTCCAGCAGGGCTTGAAGGGCCCAGAGCATGTTCGTTCTTTGAGCAGACGCTAGCAGCGCTCTCCTCCGTCCTACCTGCACCTCCTTCTGCCGTATGCGTCGGATCAGCAAGCGCGGGCGGCCATGCCAGCTGTCCAGCGAGCAGCGAAGCACGTTCCCATCTCGCAACTCCAGCCCCTCGTCCTCTCCCTCTTGGAGGGCAACGCAAAGGTATCCAGTCGCAAGACGGCCGTGCGGATCGGAGCGCGGTACTTGCCCCTTCAGGAGGCGGCAGCGGTGCTGCAGGCTCAGGTGGCCAAGTCGGACCTGCACCCCCACGTGCATGCAGTGATCATCGGAATGGCCCGAACGAAGCTTCTGGGACTGCCGGAGGGATGGGCGATGCTAGAGCAGACCCTCGTTCCTTCTGCCGAGGAAATTGAGGCCAATGCCGGCCAAAAGCTAGAGGTGGATGCCAAGAGCGGTTGACTCGTCACTTGTCCATCCGCAGCCAGATCGCCCACACCCGTCCCTCGCACGTGCCCATGACGCAGCAGCGGAGCGCTTTGGCGCCCTCGTGGTCGCCCTCGCTGCCTCGACGCACACCTGGGTAGCGGTTCCTGGCTTGCGCGCGCTGCAGCACTGGGCGCCGTTCAATCCGGCCTTCCCCGTCTTGCGCACCGCGGCCACCAACTTCTCCTGCCGGAGCCACTTTGTCTGGCAGGAGGCGATCAAGGCACTGGTGATCCTGTCCAAGTCGCCCCAAGGCCAAGAGACACTGTGTGCCACAATGGCCCAGCTGCTCACCGTCCCGCACATCCCGAGCACAACGCCGGGCCCGAGTGCGACTTGCCTGCGGTGCGGAGGATGCAGGCTCTGACGCACCACCTGTGCCAGCAGTTGGAGCAGGACCGAGAAGTCTACACGGGGCTGCTGGGCCTGCCTCAAGACCATGGTTCGGTGGGAGCAAGAACCTCGCGGCTCTCTCTGGACGCGGATCCGGGCCTGGGCCAGTGGCAGCGAATACGTGGGCGTAACACGATCGTCTTGCTGGCCCACTTGGTTGACTGGCGTGGTCTCCTGGATTCGGCTGGGGTGCCCGAGCAGCCGGCGCCGACCACGCTCTGGTCTCTTTGTGCCGCGCGGGACCCACGCCGCCGGAGCCTACCGTGGTCCTAGTCACGCTGACCACCGTCTTGGCTCGCCTGCCAGGCTTGATGGGCCATGTGCTCCCAGCATGGGACCCTCAGCTGCGCTCGGCCCAGATGCGCACCGACGCACCCGGTCTCCTCGCCGTGCTCACTTGGCTCCAGGCCCGGTCCGCTACCCATGGTACTTTGGTTGTGCAAGTTGTCAAGCGGGCCATCGGGCGACGCCGGCTCTGCCTCTGGTCCCCGGCCGCGCTCCAATTGGTGCGCACGCTCCGCTGCCACCCTGCCCTGGACGTTCGTGCGTTGGCTTACGACATTGAGACGGACGCGACAAACCGTCACTAGTCTACATAGTGTAGTAGCTTGGCGTCTCAATTCAAGAAATGCGATGATGCAGTTTGTTCTTCCGCAGCACGCCCATGGGCCGATGACATCTTTTCTCTGTAGCTAATACACTCCTGGACTCTTGTCTCTTGTCTTGTCAGCGCTGTCAGCGCACAGCGCCGCACTATACATGTATCCTAGGCGAGAAAGAATAAGCCTCTCTCATGCATCCATCGTGAGTGCGAAGCGCGCACTGCACACTTTCAGGTTCTCATTCTTCTTTCATAGTTGGCGCTGGTATCGGGCGCAGAGGAAAGAACAACGGCGCCTTTGCCACGGTTCGACGGTGTTAGCTGTCTTTGGTGGCGGATGAAGTTTTCGGGCCGAGATAATGTGCAATGGATGCGGAGCTCGTCTGGATGAGCACAGCCCATTAGAAACCATTTGGGAGGGAAGTGGATACTAGGTTGCTAGGGAGCGGCGGGAGGGGAGCGGGGCAGGAGCGTACCTGCCCCTGGATTGGGGACATGGAAGGGAAGGCGCAAAAAAAAGTGCGTGTTCCTGCAGGGGTATGGGGTGGTGCGTTTCCTGCGATGATCTGGGTGGCCGAGAGAGAGAAGATGAGACCAGCGGTCGGATTCAGACGTCGATGGCGGATGCTCTGTCGAACCAAGGTGGACGGTGAGGTGAACGGTGAGATCTGAGATTGAAAGTGTTAGGTGGGGATGGTGCAAGTTGAAATGTCAAGCCGATGGACGAGGGGCTGGCGTGGGGCGTGGGGCCTGTGTCCTAAGGAGTATGGCGCATGGGGGGGAGGATGCAGGAGGCCAGCATGGCACATGGCATGCTGACACATGGCTCATGGCACATGGCACTTGCACCCCTCGCTTCCCCCTGTCAAGGCGAGACATACATACCCCATCCATGCACGCCCCATCCTCGGTCGCACCCATCAGCCGGGACGATCCAACCGCACGCTGCATGGTCCATCCACTGCCCTGTGGCCTTTTCTTCCCAGTTACCGGTTACACACTCTCCGCACCCACCACGCCATCCTACCCCAAGTCACTATAGTCAGCACATCTCAGACAGCGACCGACTACACCGTCCCCTCCCATCGCTTCGTCTCCCTGTCTGCTCTCCTGGCTGCCGTGGGTGGATTGGGGAGCAGGGTGGGCGCATGGATGCCAGCGGGCACATGTGTGTGTTGTATTTTTGCATCGGGCGTGCTGTGTGTGTGCACGTGCAGGCGTTTATCTTCGGCCTGCCATGCCACACGGAATGCGTACCGCTGGTGTAACATGCAAGGAGCTTAAAGCGTCACGCATAAAGCTAAAGTTACCCACCAGCTGCAGGAACGTATGAATATGCTGAGCGCTAAGCTTCTACCGTTTAGCCGCCCTTGGGGTCACCGGTCAGGCTTCAAGCTTCAAGCTGCAATAAGGCCTAAGGGCCAGACAAGAGAGTCAACTGGTCCACCACCGGCTCAAGTGGGGGAGGGGCTAAACAGGCCAAAACAAGGCAAAACAGACGAGCCACGAGCCACCGATCACCGGCCCCTACTCCCTAGTCCCTAGTCCCTGGGCCGAAGCAGGCCGAAGACCACCCCCTCTTCGCAGCAGTGTTATTTGTTCGGCAAGTACTGGAGAGAAAGAAGAGTTCGAGAGAGTGTGTGTATGTGCATGGTATGTGTATGCGTATGTGTATGCGTATGTGTAAGCGTATGTGTATGTGAACGATTGTGTATGTACCCCACCCCCAGGGATTTATGCAATCGACAATCGACAGTCCCTTTGCGTCCGTGTCGCGGATCGATAGACTGCCGTGGCCCGTGGATCTCCGATCTCCGCACTCAGACCCTGAAGCTCTGAAGCCTGAGGCTCAGCGCGCTGAGAGCTGAGAGCTCAGTCTGAGCGCAGGCTGAGCACTCGAGGACGAGAAGGAGGCAGGAGGCACATTATTTGCATTATTAGCCACACGAGTCGTAGCAGTCCCTAATAGTCACTAGTTACGCGTAACGCCGTCCGGCAAGGTGCGGCTGCGATGATGTAGAGATGGCGGTACGTGGTATATGGCCTATGGCTCCCCCCCCTCCCAAAGGAGAGAAGAAGGATGAGGGGCTGGATCATCCGATCTCAGAACCCGATCTTGATCTCATTCGATCTGCGATCCCCGATCCAGGCAGCGCGCAGCAGGCTAGCAGGCTAGCAGGCCAGCAGGATACTAGGTCAAGACATGGAAGAGTGGGGCAAAGCGGGAGGGAAGAAAGAAAGGGGCTGAAACTCAGAAGTTCAGAAGCTGAATGAAGCTGAAGCACGGAGAGCGGAGGGGGGGGGGGTAGTAGGGAGAAGAAAAAGGACAGAGCAAGGTAGATCTGCCTCAAAGCGAGGGGAGGCAGCAGAGAGGAGTCGAGCAACAGGCGCTGGGAAAGCGGGGGGCCAAAAGGGAATTGGAAAAGGGCAAAACGGAAGAGAGGAGGGGAAAAGCGAGACCCAGGGTGCATAGACGACCCACGGTGCATACATGTACATGTACATGGACAAGGTATAGGGTAGGGTAAAAAAATGGGTGTAGTCGGTGAAGTGTGGAGCTTGAAGCTTGAAGCTTGAAGCGAAAGCGTGAAGCTTGAAGCTTGAAGCTTGAATTGAAGGGTTTGAAGAGTTTGGAGAGAGCAACAACGAAACAAACGGGAAAGTTGGTTGCCCCAACTGTGAGTCGTACGAGGGACGGGTGGAGCGTTATAGAGGCAAAGAAGATAGCATCAGCAAGGCAGGATAGCCAGGGGAGGTGGTTGCATCGGGATCAGATCTCAGATCTCAGATCTCAGATTGATCAGCCGAGATCCGAGGTTGGAGAGCCGAGGTTGGGGATCTGAGATGGGAGATCCAAGATCGATAGAGAGCTAGAGGCATCACGATAGAGAGCTAGAGGCATCACACCAAAGGAGTAGCATAGCCGATAGAGAAAGAGCGTGGGGAACGGCCGTGTGCATAGACACAGCCGAGAGAGCAATCAGGGGCGTGGGGGGTCGAAGGCAAATCGTACGGAAAGGAAGGCAAGGTAAGAGTAGGACAGGGCAGGACCAAGAAAAGGACAAAACAAAACGAAGCTAAGTCCTTGTCCCAGAGGAGAGAGAGAGACAAGACACAAGATCGAGAAAGAAGAGCAAAAAGGGAAAGAAGAAGAAGAAGAGAGGTATACATCTTGGTCCGGCCGACATGAAAAAAAAATCAAACCCTCAGAGTGCAACATCGTCCTATCGTCGATCTCGGAGCCAGCCGAACCTACAAAGACCGGGTCGCTACCAAAGCCCAGCGAGGGGTGCCAAGGCAAACAACTCTGTCTCGGACGAAGCGGCATTGGAGCGAGTAGAGCGAGTGGAGCGAGTGGAGCGAAACGAGGAGACGGAAGCGCGCGTAGCCGGAGGCGAGAGTCGGGAACTGGAATGCACATAGGAACACACTGGCCCTACTGGCGACGTGAGGGTGGACGCGGCCGCCCCCGCTCCCCGCCCGCTCCCGATCCTGGCGAACTGGGGGACACCCGAGCACATCCACTTGGGCTCGGGGGCGACGGCCATCCCAACCGTGGAATCCTGGTAGGTAGTGGGGGACATGGGGGACGTGGGAGCCGGCCGGGGCATGCGGGACGAAGCGGCCGTAGGCGTAGAGGTCATTCCGCTGCTTGTTTCCGAGGGCGAACGGAGCGTGCTGGAGCTAAGGCCGAGACGAGCGGTGGGCGTGGCAGTAGCGGTGATCGTGCCGTCAAGGGCGAGGGGAGGTCGGTGAGGATCGCGACGCAACGTCGGCGTAGTGCTATGGCTCCGCGCCGGTTCGAGAGGCGAGTGGGTCGTGGTGCGGTCCTGGGCACGGTCGTGGGAGCGGTCGTGGGAGCGGTCCCTGGTGCGACCCTTGGTGGTAGAGAGGCCGGGGTCCTTTGGTTTCGGGTACCCGAGCGGGAGAAGGGGCTATAGGACGACTGGGCCGGCTCGACGGGGCCGACGGGGGCGCGAAAGTCGAGTGGGACAAGGCGAGACTGGTTAGAGCGGTGGGAGGGCGCTTCCGGCGTCCGACTCGGACAGGGGTACAGGCACGTGAAGGGACTGGGCGCTGTTGCGATGGGAGACCGAGGCGGGTGCGACGGGAGCCGCGTGGTCCGACATGGATGCGCTCGAGCCGGCGCTGAGGCCCGGGAGGGAACCGAGCGAGGCGCGGTGCGTCGATTCGCCCATCGTGCTCGAGCGTAAGCGCGCCATGGCATCGGGCGTCACGGGGACCAGTGCACGTGCCGGGTCAAGTTTGAGCGGCCCGAGACTGGATCCGGAGCGGCGGCGCGGAGCTGGATCCGTAGCTGGAATCGAGGAGACCGAAGGCGAGCCTGACAGGGCGGTGCTGGTGGGTGCTGGTGGTACCCACTTGCTGTCGCTCCTGGACGGCTGCATTGCCAGCCCGGCCGAGAGCGGAAGGAGGCTGCTGTGGACGGACGGACATCTTGGATCGGGTTTAAGGGGCTCGGCCATGAAGGAATCCCACGGCGATGGCCGGGCCGCCGAGTGGACGGGGCCGTCAAATGAAACCCCGCCGTAGTGGGCGCCGACGCAATGTGCGCCTGGGACGCCCGTCCAAAAGTGTAACTGCTCAACTGTTGGTCCACCCCTGGGGAGGCTGTAGGTGAGAAACTGGGATCCAAGACGGCAGCATTGGCGGCCGACATAATCATGTCCCGCCCTCCGGGCCGTACACCGTGCATCCGCCGCATCCCAGCAATTTCCGATCGGGGTTCGACGGGCGTACCGGTGTGGGCGGGAGCCAAAGATTGGTGGTGCTGCTCCTGCTGCGCCCCATGTGCGGGGAGCGAGAGGAGCCGGCAGGGTGGCCCTTGGGGAGACAAATGTACGCCCTGCAACCCAAACAGGCAAGATGGGGTCAGAGAAGAGACGGGTGGGTGGCGGGTGCAGATCTAGCACATGCACCACTCCACACTGCACACTGGCACCGCAACAGAAGCTCCGACGTACCCTGACAGTTTGGCATCGTCTGGCTCAGCACCTCGGCGGGCATGCCTCGGGGAGGGGCAAATACAGAAGGGGTGGTCGTTGCTCGCACGCGCAATGGGGGAGGACAAGGAGAGGAAGAGGGCGAAGAAGAAGGAGAAGGAGGCGCAATAAGGGGGGTGCGCTCATGGGGCTCCTCCGGCACGCGGTCCGACGGAGAAGACTCGATTTCGAAGCTCTGGGATGGGGGGGGGGGGCGGCGGCGGCCGAGACAGGGGAAGAGGTGGAGGAGCCACTGGGCAGGTTGCGGGGGGGGGTCGGGTGGTCATCGCTGGGACGGGAGAAGGGCATGGGGGCGATGGGGCTGGTGGGTGGGATATATATGGGCAGACGGAGCAGGGAGCTGGACTGCGGCTGCTGTTGGTTGGAGGGGACGGGGGAGACGGGGATGTGGTGGGGGCGGCGGGGGCAGGCGTGTGTCGAGAGGGCGGGGCACAGCGGGCGCAACGCGCATACAGCGGAGGGGAGGGTGGGAGGGGAGGGGAGGGGAAGGAGGAGACGGGATGGGCGGGGAGGGAGGGGGCTGGAAGGGGATGGAATCGGAGGGGCTGCGCTCTGGCTGCGGGATAGCACGACCCCACTAAGTACTAACCCCCCGCCCACAGACACAGGCAGCAGGGCAGCCAGCGCAGCAGAGCCACAGAGGCAGGCACAGTGCCGCTGTGGCAAACGCCAGTGGCGAGTGGCGGGGCAGGTCAGGCACGGGGGCAGTGGCGTGTAATTTCCCGCTTCGGGCCATGGGGGGCGCAAGCCCGGAGGTGTGGGATGTGGAAGTGCGACGGTCGCTGGGGACACGCGGAGGCTGGAGGCCGCAGGGCAGATGTGAGACGGGCGATGTGAGATCTGACGCCTGACGCCACCACACCCATTGGTGGCAGCTTCTGAGATCTGGGCCCTGGCCCCACCGTCAATGTTCAACGTTCAACGATGGAGATGGCTCGTGCAAGTACTTACATGGTACAGGCACTTCCAGGTGGCCCCGAGATACTTCTAGGCACTTGCAGACACTGCCTCGCAGCCACTGACAGGCACTTGCTGCCGGTACTTAGCTGCGGGTGCGCAGCCCAACCGAAGCAGCGCCAGGCAGGGCCAGTGCGGCGTCCTGCCCCACTGTGCCACGCCTGGGCCGTGCATCGGGCTCTGAGATCTCAGACTGAGATCTGAGTTCTGACACAAGATGAACCAGGAGCCCGGTGCCCGCCCCTGCCCGCCCTGGCCCCCTACGTCCCCATCCTTCCATCCAACCAGCCCAGGCGTCGTGCGCCGTGCCCGGCTATTCCACCCGACCCCCAAATGGAAATCATCAATCATCTGCATCAGTCATTGCACGAGGATGAATATTGAATCAGGCCAGCAAGTGATGTGATCACCGGTCACCCCCGTGCCCGTCTTCCTCAGGCTTGAGCCTCAGGCCTCAGGACTCGGGTGAGCCGGTAAGGCCAGCGAGGGGCTCAGCCTGGGCGCCCAGCGCGGCTCACCACAGCTTACCCGCCCTGAGAGTAATTGGGTACTGTGGCTGTACTGAGCGTCTTCCTCACCTCCCCAAGCCCCAGCCCCCCCCCCATTCTGCCCCCCCCCCCCAGCTTCCAAGCCAAGCCCATACACCATGCGTATCCGACCATGCCTGTCCCCTTAGCCCATGCTTCGCCAAATCCGCCACGACAGTTTCTTCTCAGCGAGACGCAGAAGCTTTGCTGCAAGCTTTGCATCCACCGCCCTTGAGCGATTTGAGCTTTGGGAAGCTTTGGAAGCTTGAAGCTTTGAAGCGTGGGGTCGGCCCAGATCGGCACTCTGCCGCTCACGATGCACACTCCATACCTGCTCCACCCACCCATCGGGCCATCGCTTGTCCCTTCGACCTGGAAGTGTGGGGACTCAGTACACAATGAGTACTGAGTTGAGTTGTGCCCACCCGGCCATCGGCCACCGGCCACGCTGGCCACGCTAGCCACGTCACGCGTCACGCGTAACCGCGTACCCATGCCTGGCCACCAGAGCGATACAGCCACGCATAACGTGGTACGGGAACCGGTGCGCACCGAAGTAGTAATGGGTAACTCTCTCTATCCTGCACGTAAGACGCATAGGCTCAGCGGCCCAGCAGCTATACGCCTCGACGCTCCTCAACCACCCCAGCCTTCTGTGCTAGCGAGCAAGCCAAAACGAGGAGGTACGTGTGTAGGCGAGTGTACACTGTACGCTCCATCGACTCGTCCACGCGACCATCGGCCATCAACCTACCGACTATCGACTACCGACTACCGACTGTCGAGCATCGATCGAACTGATCGGTGCACCGGCCCCCCGGCTGCCGCGGTTGGTTCCCTCGTGGCGTGGTGGAGATCGCAGATCCCTAGGGCCTACCTGAGATGTCGTGGCACGTTGGAACGGGTTAGATAGCCGACTGCCCAAGGCGTATCGCAACATGCGTAACACCGCGTAACCAAGCCGGACCGATCTGGGTTTGCCACCTGCCAGCAATGCGTCGCTCGCACTGCCACTGTCCCTTGCGCCGTGTCCTTTGTCTTGTGTCTTGTTCCTTGTCACATGTGTGTCACACACCTGTCATGTGTCGTTTGTCGAATGCAACATGTCACAGGTCACATATCACACATCACATGTCAATCAATATCAAGCTTCAAGCTTCAAGGTTCACTCTATCCTTTCCATTCAAATGTCCGAAGCAGCATGCATCATGCACATCAGTCCAGTTCGATCATCGATCATTGACCTCGACCATCTTGCTTGTCGACAGAGCAATAATACACAGTCAGGCACAGATCGCGTCTAAGCCAGGCCCTCCAATCGTTCGCACCCTCCCCCCCCCCAACAACAACAACCCCAAGCGAAGCATAGCCAAGCGGACGGCCCCAGTGGCTGATGGGCCTCTGGCACGAGCCGAATAGGACACCCGTATACGAGATTACATAGAGTTTCGTCTGCCGCCCCCACACCTTTTTCGTGTTCACGAATCGAACCCATCGAGCATTGAATCACTATTCTGCCCCACTTCGGTGGCCTGCTGGTCTCGGACGTACGAACGTCTCCAGCTGGATCCACTCTCGTAATTGTCCAGCAGGGATCCACCTCCAACCTAACCAGCCGGTAATTCGTAACGGTAACCGACCACCACCCAAAGATCCATCACGGCGCTCTCCCCACGCCCCGTCCGTCTCATGAAGAACACCGACGTCCGACCTGCAGTGCTTGCCTATAGTTCGGGGTGCCGTTCTAGGTTGAATTCCACGGAAGAGAGAAGGACACATCATACAGAGGCAAAGTAAGAGAGCCAGCCGTCGCAAGAGGGGATGAAGCGTGTCACAAAGGTTCGAGCAGTAACTGGTAAGCGCCGTACAAGGAAAAGGAAGCTGGGCTGCTGTCTCTCGCATTGGCTTATTTGAAGGGAAAGAAGCGAGATATATACCAACCGTCATATAAAAAGGATATCTATACTTGCTGAGAATTCATGTCCAAGGGAGAACTGATCGATGGTTCCAATGCACCAACATGATTCTACCCTGTCATCGTAGTGCGGGGGAAGAGAAGGGATTTCCAGATGGGCAGGGGGGGATGTATTCGATGCAGGTCGGAGAGGGAGTACCACACTGTGAGAGTATATGCGGTTGGGGTGTAATAGCTCGCATGTAATCAGTTTACTGTGGGAAAATGTGGGGCTGATGACCCACACAAATAGTCCCCAACAGTTGAGAGGAGTCTGGTTTCCAAGCCGCTTTGCTTTGGTTGAGCATCAGCGTTCCCGCCCACCCTCAAGGCCAACACGCGCAAGGCACTGCTGCGCTCCGCCGCGAATGAAGAAGGCTGGTTAAATGACAGCGGAATTGCTGTGTGCATTTCCGCCGCCCCGCTGCTGGTGCCTAGTGGCTAGTGCCTAATGAAGCCGCTGGACGGGGCGCCCGGCAAGGAGGGCGCGGGTGGGAGGCAGCGTGGGCCGCCTTGGTTGTCGTCCCCGATGCTGTTGCGCTGGGCTCGGACAGCACGCTGCGCGCGAGGCACGGGTACTCCACCTCGGCGTGTGTGCGGGCGCGGCGCGGCGGGGGCGATGTGGATGCGCGCTCGGAGGAGCGAGAGATGGGTCGTGTCGGTGGCGCGGCAGGCGTACCGGGAGGTGGTGCTGAACGAGGAGCAGCAGCTGGCGCTCTGGGCCGACACGCAGCGGTCGTTTGCGCTGCGCGACGCCGAGGCCCAAGTGCTGGGCCCCGGCATCGACCATATGCGCCAGGCCAGGTCGCAGGCCCACCGCTTGGTGCCCTTTGCGGCGCGTGCTCTCCTCCGCGGCATCGATCCCTCGGCGCTGTCGATTGACACGGAGCGTGCGGCGGCCACCAAGGCTGGCCAGCGCGCCATGGGCAATGGCTGGGCCGGCATCTTGCGCGACCCGACTGGCCTGTGCCCAACTTGTTTCGGCTGTGCAGCACGCTGCCTCTGGATGGCGTCGGGCTCAAGGTGCGCCGCAACTCGGCGTCGCGGCAGTACGTGTTCCAGCCCTACTTTCTCGGCTTTACGACCGCCGTGCCAAGCTGTACAGCAAGGCGCTTGCGCTGGGACAAGCGGCTGCCCGCACCTCGTTCGAGCCGGAGGACAAGGCGTGCTGGCCGACGAACCGGAGCATGCAGTTGATTGGACGCAAGACCATGAGCCAGTACTACGATGTCCATCGCGCCTTTGAGGCTACGTCGGCGACGCAGGTGTACCAGGAACATCGGTACGCACAGTGGCTCGTTCAGCAGGCCGCCCAGACCCGCACTCGTCCACCTACCATGGATGAAGCTAAGCGCAAGTTCCGCCACAAGCTGCTGCGGGTAACAAGGCATGCGCGCCGGTGTGCGTTTCGGTTGCAGTGGCAAACGTTTTACCTCAAACATTATCTCTCGCGTTCGCATCGATTGCAGTTGGCCGACGTGCCGTCCAAGGCACGCTTGCACGACCAGCTCGCCGCCGCACGCCAGCACAACAGCCAGCACGTCGAAACCAAGATCTGGACCGAGAAGTTGACCCTGTGGGCCGAAGTGCTAGCTCAGTCGGACATTGACCGTGGACTGGATGGGGACTTGCTCCAGGAGCTGGGTCTGTCCCAAGGTGAGAAGGAGGAGTATGCCGAGCTGGAGAAGCACGAGGCAGAGGACCGAGCCGACGAGGACGACGTGGAGGACGAGGCGGAGATCAGCCAGGACGACAAGGATTTGCACCAAGAAGATCTGTATGCGCTGGGCCAAGTTCCTGTGGGATCGCCGGCTGCCGAACGGGCTGTGGAAGAAATAGCTGCCTTGGCCAGCATCCCGCTCGCAGCCACAAGACCTCGAAGCCTGTCCTCGCTGACTCCCCGCCTAAGCCCGATACACTCCCACCTCCGCCCCACAATTCCGACTCGATCTACGAGTTGGATCTCCCGGCGCGATGGTTCGGAGCGGTACTTTGTGCTGACCCGCATGGCTCTGCGCCTGCACCCCCACCAATACTACCGTGTGGCAGATCACTATTCGGGCAAGGCATTTGGCCTGGACTACCGACGCAGTACGTCAATTGGTCCGGTATCCTACCGGTGGGGTGGCGGTACCGTCCCGCTAGTACTAACCTCGTTTGAATTCTATCTGGTGCAGGTGCGCCCAAGAGGTGGAACACCGAGGTGGAGGTAGACCTGACATCCAAGCGGCGTTGGAAGATGATGGAATGAATGACACCAAGCAGGGAGGATCAGAGCGTAAGATCTACGCTCTTTTACGCTACGCTTTGCCTCTGCATCTACCCCCCCCCCCGCCATCGATCGGAATCGGACAAAGCAGCAGGGCAGCAGGAACCTGCGCCCTCCTTTTGTTTTTACCCTGCCTTGGCCTTGCCTGGCACCATCACGTTGGTCAAGGGCAGCACGCTGTGCGAGGTCAACCTCCGGGACCCATGGCGGGCATAGCGACCTCGCTTGACGCGCTTGGTGAAGCGCACCGTGCCGTACAGCAAGACAACCAAGACGATGGTACCGAGGAACGGGTGGTGGAAGTAGGTGCGGGCCAAGACGACGAGGAAGGAGGAGGCGGCATGCATACTGCGGTCGATGTACGTTTCCATGTGGATGGGCTTGACTTTGCCTGTGCGAACGGCATCGAGGCGGGCGAGCACGGTGCTGGTGTGGATCCACGGCCGGCCGCGGGCAGCGGCAGGCAGGTCGCTCGGCATGTCGTAATACACCATCTTCTGCCCGTCGACCAGAAGCAGGTGGGGCAACTCGTTGGCGTGCAGGCTAAAGTACGACGCCAGCTGGGCGGCCCACTGGTCCGCGTCGATCCAAGCGAACAAGAGTGGCTCTTGGTGCGGCGTGACGTGCCACTTGGACGCGAGCTGGCCCAAGATGGACAGTTCGTAGTCCCGCTGATGGGATCCCGGTCCAGACTCGACCAGGTTGCCTCCGTGATGCGCCTGCGACAGGGCGGCAAGGACGACTTTGATTCCTGCCTCGTTGAACATCACGTCGGCAAACGTGGTCGAGGTGAGCTCGACAAGGGGGGAAGCGTTGACTATGCACCCAGGATTGGATCTGGGCCACGGCATCGGGTGCCGACAAGGCAGCTAGGTTGAGCTGGGCATAGGGCGTTTGGGTGTTGTGGTCTTTGAACACGAGCAGACCGGAGAGCGAGTGACGCGCCACTTCGCTGCCTTGCCCAGGGTGCAGGTAGGCGCTGTACTGGGTCAGCAGCGCAGGGTCTGAAGACTCAAATGCAAACGTATCTTTCCCCAGCAAGACGGAGGTGGCGTTGCTGACTAGGGCCTACGAGAGAAGAGGTACGTAGAGTTAGTACGACCGATAGCAGGTCCCGACGGCTGTTGCGCAAGTGGGAAACTGGGAGGCGAGGGGGGGGGGGGGGGCATACGTACCCGTTCATCGTCCCTCGTTCCAGGCGAGAAGAGATAGAGATAGAAGAAAACGTCGTGGTGAGGAGCCAAGACGGCCAATTCGGAGGCAGTAATAGGATGCAGTGCCGAGCCGCCGGCCTTGAGCGCCCACTTGACCATGGCGTCGTGCGAGCGGCCCCGTTGTACTCGGTAGCAACGCCATCCTTGTACATGCGGAGGGTGGGGAAACTGTTAATGCGGTAAGTGCGACACAGCGCCTGGTTCGCCTCACAGTCCACCTCGATCGCGTTCACTTGGCTCTTGAGCGACGCACTTGCCTTGAGGAACGCAGGTCCCATGTGACGGCAATGCGGGCACCAGGGCGCCATGAACTTGACAAAGCTCGGTCCGTGCCCGCCATCGGCCGAGAGCCAGGCAGCAAATGCCTTTTCGTCCGCAATCGGTTCCTGGCCATAGTGCAGCATGACCCCATCGGGGTTGGGCCCAAGAGGGCCAATGAGCTGGGAGGATGGATCAGAGGAGGGGACAGCAGAACCAGCGGAGTCCATAGGTGGTTCCTGCGGCCGCGCTGGGGGCGGTGGGGCGAGGGCTCGGCAGAGGGCTCTGCGGAAGTAGATGCAGGTGGGGACAGGGACAAAGACGAGGAGGATGAAGGAGAGGGCGATGCCGAAAGCAAATAGGAAGAGGAAGACGAGGACAAAGAGGAAGACAAAGAGGAAGAGGAAGGGGAAGAGGAAGACAAAGACGGTGGCGCCGGTGGTGGCGGATCGGCAACGCCCTTGGCCTGACGATACGCAGAGGCCTGCTCATCTACCCACGCGGCGAGCGAGACGTAATCGCGCGGCCCCATGTAGGGCGTGGGGGCCTTGACTCCGTCGTGGTACGCAATGAGAAACGGGGTGCCTTTGATTTGCTCGTCGACGCATACCTGGGCAAACGCTTTACAGTCCACCTGGGCCAGACCAAAGGGCGCAGCGGGGTACTCGGTGCGCAGAAAGAGTTTGTTGCGCGCCAGCTCGGCCCAGGTCGGCGCAAACTGCTCGCTCTTTTGCTTGGCGTCCACAAACTCGACCAGCCTAACGAAACGGAAAAGGTCAGCGGCGCAAGGGACCTAAGGGACCGAGAAGACAAGGAGGGGGGAAGGAAACGCACCATGCTCCCTGCGCAAGCGTCGAGTGGAAGGAGGCCGTGCTGAGCTGGACCCACGGCGTGGGCGGGGCGTTGGCGACGGGGACAGCGCGCACGCGGACGAGGGCGGCGGCCAGCGCCAGCGCGGCGGGGAGGAGCGCGATCATGGCACCCCGCAGCAGACGAGGATGGGGAAGACACGCGACGCAACCACAAGACGCCGACACGAGATGGTGGTGCGGGGGCGCAGACGGACCGAGTGCTCTCCTGCGCTGCCTCGTTACGTGGCCGTCACGTGACACTCCTGGACTCCCGCTTGCCCAGCGACCTAGCGACCCCTTATCGATTATCGCCGATGCTATACGCGCCTCTGCCGCCCCACCAACACGTCTATCGCCGCCCTGGCTTGGCCCTGGAGAATAGCATGTGGATAGTAGCAAGAAAGGTAGGAAAACGAGGGAAAGCGGGTGAAAACAAGTGAAAACGAGCGGGTGGGTACGCTTGGCCAAGCCAACGTAGTCAACATATCAACCAAACCAGGGGGGAAACAAAGCAGAGGGTATGCCTAGCAAGCGGTCCTCCCCGTGCACCAGACCATGCACGCAACCTGCGTGGCGCGGGTGGTGCAGTAGGACCGGATCCGATGTTAAAAGGGGGATGGATCGCCAGGAGAGGGGGGGGGGGCAGGCCGACAAGGGCTGGGTCAAACCACTACCACTGCCCTGGACGGAGGACAAAGGGCAGAGGACAAAGGGCAGAGGACAGTGGACAGAGGACAGCGGGCTGAGACCCGAGTTGGGCCAGCGGGAGAGCCAAAGCCCAGAGCCAATGCCATAGCGCCGGCGGCGGGGGACCGGGGAACTAGAGATGGGATGGATGCCAAGGCACAAGGCACAAGGCACAGGCACAGGCATAGCCCATAGCCACAGGCACAGGCGCAGGCACAGGCACAGGCGCAGGCACAGACACATACCCAAGGCCAGACTTATTGCTGTGTCCGGCTGCGTCAGGTTACGTCCGGCTGCGGCGGGCTCAGTCCGACTCGGCGGGGGAACGTGGGCGCAAGAGACGCTGAAGCGCCGGGAGGGAAACTTGGCGGCCCCACACTTTGAACTTCAAATCGGGGCATGGATCGGGGGTAGTTTCAGGGCCGGTTTCGGGGCCAGTTTCGGGTGTGGCGGGTGGGGCGGGGAAGTACTTGCCAAAGAGGGGTGCCCAAGAGAGTGTACCATCGTCGCGCATGATGTGGGTGCGATCGAGGAGGGTGATGCCAGTTACGAACGGTTTGAGTTGGAGCCATGCGAGGCGCAATTGAGTTGCGGCGAGAGCGCGCTGCGACGCAGCTCGTTCCAACGCCTCGGGCGCAGTTAGTTTTCGTTTGCGTTTGCGTTGAGCGGAAGCGTGGGAGGCGGGGAGGTACGAGAGGTACGTGAGGTACGCGAGACGCGGGACGCGCGCGACGTCAAGCTTCCGGTGCTGGCGCGGTGGCCCACTTCCGCCCCTGGAGGTTTAGCTAGCGTAGAAGCAGGGCCATGTGACGAAGAGGAGCGGGGGTGGGGCTGGGATTGAGATTGGGATGGAGTGTGAGATTGGGATTGGGATTGGGATTGGGATTGTGTCGAGGCGGGATGCGGCTCGGTGTTGGTGAGCGTGACATTGGCCAGGTTCTCCCTCGTCTCGGCCAGATCAGATTCGGATTCGGCATCGGCATCGTCCGCGCTGCTGTGTCCATCGGCGACCTGGGTCGGATTGAGCGGGGCAGGCAGGGCGGAAGCAGATGATGCTGGCGCGTGTCTCGCTTCCTTTACATGATGGATCCACTTGCGCGTCACGGCTTCGAACGCGACGACCGCCTCGTCAAAGGCAGCTTGCAACCGAGCCTCGGTCTCGTCGCCTCCTAGGGCCTCGCGCCGACTCGTGTTCTCGCAGCAACGGCGGGAGGGTCCCAGTTCCAGCTCCAGCCATCCAGTTTGCCCCCCTCGACGTACGCCGCTGGCACCTGGTCGGCAGGAATCAGGTCCATTTCCTCGACGCTACTTGTCAAGCGGACCTTGTCGCGAATGTTGGGATCGAGCAAGGGCCGGAGGATGGCCCAAATCGGACGGAAAATCCAAGGAGGGTTGTGGACGTAGACACGCTCCAAGGTCTCTGGGTACCATCGCTCCAACGAGTTGCAGAGGAAAAAGACAGCCCACCAGTCCATGTTGCGCAACGTGAAGGAGGACATGGAGAAGACGACCACCTTGCGTTCCACTGCCGGCACGAAATCCGGACTTGGGGGGAAGCGTCTCCGGTGAGCCGGGAGGCATGGCCAAGTTGAGCCATTCTTGGGTGAGGATGATGCCACGCTCGAGTTCGGCTTGGGTCTGGGACGAGGCCAAGTGAGCGCCTACTTGGAACCAAATAATCGGTTGGCCACCCGTCGCGTTTCCCAGCGTAAAGCTCACGCCCTTTTGGAGCAAGTTGCGACCGCCAACAGTGGCAGTTAGGCCTTCCTCGCCCTCACGCACGAGCTGGTCAACGTTCTTCTCCAAGCGATAGCGTGCTGTCGAACCAATCGAGTTGAGCGCCGCGTGTACATCCCATTTGCGCGCACGCAGGTAGCGAAGCATGACGGCATCGGGATGGTCGCCACGCACCATGCCAGTCCAAAACAAGCGGCGCAGCTGGGACCGCCGTGCTGCTTGAGGATCAGGCGCAAGTCGCGGCTGTCCCCGGCGAGAAGCAGGTCGCCATGGACAAAGCCGTCGGGCTCATCGAGGGTGCCAGGCTTGGGCGGGGGGCCGCCGGGCGGGGCGGGATGGGCGTTGGGGTCGGCGGGCACGGCACATACCGCGAAGAAGAGGCGCCATAGGTCGGCGAGAAGAGAGGCCTGCTCGGGCGCGAGGTTCTCTGGGGGAGGGGGGGGGGGGTCAGCAACCGGCAGCGGTGAGCGTGGACGCGGCAGAGGGGGGACATACCTCGCCGGACATAGGCAGGCGTGCGGGCAGGCATGGAGGGGGTGGTGGTGGTGGTGGTGGTGGTGGTGGTGGTGGCGATGGCGATGGCGATGGCGATGGCGGGGGCGGGTGCGGCGGGGTTGGCGCGGCAGATGCTTGGCGGGGCGGGCGGGGCGTCGTCCAGCCGTCCCGCGGCGGAAGCGGGAGGAAATGAAATTGCAGCGCACAGCGCTTGCCCCCGCGGAGGCACGGCGCCACTGTCTGGTGGGGGGCCGCTGCTGGGGGAGGCGTGAGGCGCAGGGCCACTGTTCTCTCCGCTGCTCCGCCGCCTTAGCCGACGGCTGGATAAGCTCAGCGGCGGGGCACGGCGCCACTGCTCGCTGGTGCCATTGGCAATCGCTACGCGTTGCTCCGACTGCTCGCGTTGCGACCCAGCCGCTTGTCTGTCCGCTGTAACATGTACAGCCAACCTCTCCGAGAGCACGCGTCTACCGTTTACCCCGCTCCACGCTCCTACCCTTCCCTTGCCCCGTTGCGGATAACCCACCCCCACCCAGCCAAGCACATGAGATGGCAGGTATGGTACAGATTACAACCGGCCTCATCGGTGCGTGGCAGAGACAAGAGCAGCCTCCGCTCCTCTGCGCCGCCCTCGGTCAGCACACACAGCCCCTACGCCTTCTTGGCCTTCTTGGCAGCCTTCTTCTCTGCCTTCTTCTTGTCCTTGTCCAGCTTGGCCTCCTTGTCCTTCGACTTTTTCTTGTCCGAGGAGGAGGACTTGTCCTTCTTGTCCTTCTTCTCTTTCTTTTCCTTCTTTTCCTTCTTGTCTTTCTTGTCCTTCTTCTCGGTGGACTTGTCCGTCTCCTCCTTCTCCTCTCCTCCTCCTCCTCGTCCACGTCCATCAACAGATCCCCCGCTTCGCCCTCGAGCGCATCAATCGCACGCCGCATGGCGTCCGAGTTCTTGCCGGGCGGCTTGCCCGTCTCGTAAAACTCCAGACGCTCTTCCACCTGCTGGGCCATGACCGCACCAAACTTATCGTTCGGCTGGCCGTTGGCCAGGGTGGTCGAGTCGGAAAAGCAGTCGATGACAGGCAATGCTGATCTTGTTGGCCAAGAAACGGGACATGCGACCTTTGTTCTTGGGAGCTGCGCGCTGGATGGCGGAAGCATGGTAGATCAAGCCATACTTGGGCGTGTTGCCCTTGGTCTTGAGTGCACGGAACAGGGCCTTTTCCGCGCCGAGAATCTGCACGGTGGAAGCAGGGTACTTGGCCAGGTTGGTCAACGATCCGGCGTGGGAGATGAGCCGTGCGCCAATCACTTCGCCCAGCAGGGCAGACAAGTTGGGGGCGACAAGGTGCATTTTTTCCACCAAGTACTGGTGCATGTGTTTCCTCTCTCGCCCAGCGTCACCACGCGCTCGGCAAACGTTTCAAATGTGCTCATGTCGATCGGGGACAATTGGGTGCCCATCGACGCACGCGACGCATCGAGAATGTTTCGTGCTAGGGTATCGTCGCCGCCGAGGAGGTCGGCCAAGGGCTCCAGGTCGGCCTCGGTCAAGTCCTCCTTGTTCTTAATGTAGCGCGCCAACTTGGCGTACGTGACCGTGTCCGGGGCCATCTTGCTCAGCTCGGGGAAATGCCATCCGTACCACTCGCGCGCACGCATCGCAAATGTATTCACGTCCTTGTCCAGGGTGTCTACCAGTGCAATCGCCTGGATGATCATGTTGTCGGACCGGTTGACGTTGAACTTGACCTTGGAGCGGGAGTAGGAGTGGCCGAGGCCCAACTGCGCCTTGGCAAGGTCGCCCTCCGACAACCCCTTGAGCAACTTCTCGGCGTGCAGCCGGATCCCACGGAGCAGCTCCATCGTCCGTTCCCCCGTGTCGCACTGCAGTCCTGTGGCCGCGACGATCGAGCTGGCCAAGTTGCGTTCCGATACGCCCAACAGCGCCCTTGGCACTCTCAAAGTTGACCTGGAGCAGCTGCTTGAGGTTGTCATCGACGATGCCCTCGGAGATATCGAGACAGGCTTGCAATGCCTCGACGGCCGATTTGAACGGCGCAAACGAGACGAGCGTCACCATTTTGGAAAAGGTGTGCAGATCGGCAATTTGCGCCTGCACCTCCCGCGTCTTGTTGCCAATCTCCTCCCCTGGGCCGTTTTGAAGATGGCGAGCCCGGTGGCCGTCTCAAAGAGGAGGTGGGTGGGCGTGAGGGCGCTCATCGTCGTCGCAGGTCCCCTCGGGCGGTAACGGAGGGTGCTAGGCTGGGAACTGGGAACAGAGCCAAGTGTCCGACTTGGGCCCGTCGGAAAAAAAAAAAAAGCCGGCTGCTACGAAAATCTGGGGCTTAGGTCAGCCTCCTGCCCGGGCGGGCTGCCCAGCCGTTCCGCCCCGCGGCGGAGTTGGCGCGTCTGCCCTGCGTACTGCGTCCGACGAAAACTGCCTTTTCCTCGCCACTGTGAGGCCGCCTCCGCCGTCCCACACTCGACGGCTCAGATTAGCGGTACGAACCATCTTACACCGCCTCCCTCTCCTGGCCGCAGGCCCACACCACCACCGGTATAGAGACGGTCAGATTCTCAGACCATCAGACTATCAGACCGCGAGACCATCAGACCCCCCGACCCTCCGACCGGGTGGACGTTTACAATACGAGTATATCCATTTTTGGGGGCGCTGTCTCGCTTTAATTGCACCTAGGAGCGCTGGGGCAAGCCCACAGACGCCAAGCGCAAGCTTACGCCGGCCCTTACACCTATCCCTGGAGCCTGCGGCGTTCCCCTCGACGCGCTGGTGGAGCATATTGACAGCGATCTGGATCGCGGCATGGGGGCCCGTGACGGTGACCAAGCGTTCGGCGTCGCCAGAGGGATCGGTGATTTTGATGTGCGTGCCCGACGTTTGCCGAATCTCATTAATCTTCGCTCCGCCCTTGCCGATCACGGAGCCGACGAGGTCATCGGGGATGTACAGTTGCTGCGTCTGCTGGGCCAGCGTGGGCGGGGGCACAGCAAGGTTGACGCGCTGTGGCGGCATGCCGAATGGCATCCCGACTCCCATTCCCATTCCCATTCCGCCCGGCGCGCCCGGTGGAGGCGGGGAACGGAGGTGGGAACGCGTGTGGCGGAGGCGGGCCGCCCGGCGGCGGCTGGGCCAACGCACCAGGCGCACCAACCGTCCCTGTCCCGTTGGCACTCCCACCGCGGCGCAAGGGGGTAGGGGCTATTGGGATTGGGATTGGTACTGGCGTGGTTCGAATTGGGGGTAAGAGTGGAGGTAGGGAGGCCAGACGCGGATGCGATGTGCGTCTCGGCGAGCAGGAGACCAATGTAGTACGTGGCAATGTGCACTGCGTCGCCAACACCCGTGATGGAGATACGTTGATTCCCGGCCAAGGGCGTTTCGGAAGCCTGCACGCGTGCTCCTGAAGCATCTTGAATCGACTTGATCTTGGACCCCGCCTTGCCTACGACCGAACCCATGCGCGTACTGGGCAACACCAAGCGCACCGTGTACGCGCGCGAGGTAGGCTGAGATGCCGTGTCGAGCGGCTCGCCATGCACCTGCCGAACCAGCAGACCCAACGCGCGACTCACCGAGTCCAGCATACCTGAAACGGTCAACACCCGGTCCGGGTTGCCCGGTACCGATGCCGACAGACGCAATCGCGCCCCGCTCTCGTGCCGAATCGCACTGATCTGGCTCCCGCCCTTGCCTAGCACCGCCGCCGCGTCCGAGCAGGGCAGCAGCACACGCAGTTGCACAGGAATCTGCCGCGCGTGCTCGGCGGGGGGGGCGGGGGGGAGCAGCAGCGGCGGGGGGCGCATCGGGCATGGCTACATCCGGGTGGGCCGACATGGGGACAAAGGCGAGACGGGAAGGGCGGGTGTGAGGCGGGAGGCCAAGAGTAGGAACGGCGGATGGGATGGGCTGGTGATTCGGGCGCTGGCCTGGGCTCCCGTCTGCAGGCTGGACGTGCAGGGCGGTGCGTCGAACCCTACTGCTACTGCCTGCCTGCCCAATCCTAGCGAGTAAAAATGGCAAACTGCCTGGGGCCGTCGTTTGAAATTTGATGTTCTGCATCGCATAGCCCATCGTGTGCTACCCCTACAGCCTGTACGTAAGCATCTCCAGCCCAGCAAGTAGGTGTTTGTTTCGGCCTGCTTTGGCGGCTAGTGGCTGAATGCTGAATGCAACGGGGGACTGGCCAGCGCGCCCTGCGCCTGCTACGTCTGTCCACCCTCCTTTGGCCACGTCGGACGCCGTGCCACACCGGCATCTGGGGGCTCCACCTGGGCCTGACCCGACTGACCAGACCCAATCCGACGCAGGCCGCTCCGAGCATGGGAGGATGGGACAATGGGACAATGGGACAAAGGAGAATGAGAGAATGAGAAGAGAATGGCATGTGACATGTGACACGAGCAACCGTCCAACTAAAAAGAGCGCAAGTGCAGCAGCGCAAAAAAGACGTGGATGAGCAAGGGTGGGGTAGGCGATGGGGAGGAGGGGAGAGCAGAGCAGGGGGGGGTGAGAGAAAATACATAAGATGCACCAGGAAGGGTAAGGCTTAAGGTCGATGGGGGGTCGATGGGGGGTAGATGGGGGTACCGGGGGACCCACCGGCACCGGGTTCCAGAAGAGAAGCGTAACGGGATCAACCAAGTGGTCCAAGGGGGAGCGGCAAGCGTCTTCAAAGCTTCAACGTTCACCGTGCGTCGCGCCCAATGCAACGCAACGCAACGCAACGCAACGCAACGCAACGCAACGCAACGCAACGCAACGCAACGCAACGCAACGCAACGCAACGCAACGCAACGCAACGCAACGCAACGCAACGCAACGCAACGCAACGCAACGCAACGCAACGCAACGCAACGCAACGCAACGCAACGCAACGCAACGCAACGCAACGAACGCAACGCAACGCAACGCAACGCAACGCAACGCAACGCAACGCAACGCAACGCAACGCAACGCAACGCAACGCAACGCAACGCAACGCAACGCAACGCAACGCAACGCGACGAACCCAGACGAAATGAAAGGAAACGAAAAGAACCCGAACGAAACAAACAAGTCAAACAAAAGAAAGGGGCACGGTGGGGGGGGCACGTTAGCCCGACACGTGCGTCTTGGTGAACGAGTCTCCATCTTCGTACATGACATGGGCCGCATCGAGCGTGGTCGGACCCGAGCCCATCTCAGGCGACGGCGAGGCGTACATGTGCCTCGCATCAGGGGGGATCGAGGACATCGTACCTGGCGCCAGTTCCGTCTCGGGCTGCGTGAGCCCAGTCCCAGGCACAGAGACGGACACGGGCAGACCGGCAGCGTGTGGGCCAGGCGTGCTAGGCGCCGTGGGACCGACATGGGTGCTGTGGGTGGAATAGGACGCCTGAGGCTCGGCATACGCCTGTCCGGCCGCTTGGCCCGCAGCCGTATCGCCCGGCACACCGTACCCGTCCCGAGACGGGTAAGGGTAATACGCTTGTGGTGGTGGGTGCGGGGCGGCGGCGCCGTAAGCCCCGCCGAGCTCAGGGTACCCACTTGGCGTCGCGTACCCCCCCTCGGCAGAAAGCGTGTGGTAGCTATGGCTCTGCGAACCTGATCCTGATCCTGCGGCCGTAACCCCCGTTGCGCCTGCTGCGCCCACGCCAGCCGCAAGACCGGCACCCGCCGCCGTCGCGGCGCCTCCTGGGCCGTGCCCGCCGGCAGGATCGTACAGCGCATAGGGATCGTACCCGTACGGAGCGGCGGGGGAGTCGGAGTAGGTCATCGAGCCGAGCGGGTTGCCAGGGGACGTGCGGCCCGGGGAAGTGTATGCGCCATAGTCGCTGTATGCGCCGTGGGGTCCAGGTCCGAGTTGCGGGAGCAAGCTGCCCGAGGCGAACCGTGGGTCGGACGTACTTGCGCCACCGGGCCCGCTCATCTCAGGATCTTCCAATGCAAAGTCATCGTCGTCGTCGTCGTCAAATGGTTGGCGGGTCGCCGCGGCACCGGCAGTTGTCGCAGCTACAATGTCTGCGTCCATACGGTGCTGCCGGCGTTTGCGCACCAAGAGCCACACCAGCAGACCGAGCAGCACGCACGCCACTACGCCCACCGCGGCAAACGTTCCGCCCACAGCGCCGTGGTTGGAGAAGAAGCCGTTGGACGAGGAGCCAGTCGCGGTGCTCTGCGTGTAAAGCGTGCTGGATGACGTGATGAGCGTCGTGCCGCCATTGTCGAGCGAAGAGGTAATGGTGACCTGTTTGACTGAGGTCACCACGCTCTTGCCTGTGCTCGCTGGGCTGCTGCTAGGAATGGGACAAGTCAGAGGGATGAGAGGGCTGCGAAGGAGGCAAGAAAGAAACAAAGAAACGAAAAAAAGAAAAAAAGAAAAGAAAACGTACTCAGAGGAGTGGGAGGTGGAAGTGACCGTGTCCGTGACAAAGGAAGAACTGGAGCTGGTTTCAAACAAGGTGGATAGGGACTGCTGGGTGGACGTCGGTGCCGCCGGCGTGCTGGTGGAGATAACGACGGTGGTTTGGGTAGGAGCGGCGCTGGTCTCAGAGGGGGTAATGATCACCTGGGTGGTGACTGTGCTGCGCGTAACGCCTCCGCCGCCCCCGTTGGACGGGGACGTGGTTGGCGTAGGGCTCGAGGGTGGCGAGGTGGAGGGCGTAGGCGTAGGCGTAGGCGTAGGCGTAGGCGTAGGCGTAGGCGTAGACGTAGGCGTATTGGGGTTGCCCGTCGAAGTGGGATTGGCCGAGGTGTTGCCTCCGCCGTTTCCGCTGCCATTGCCCGATGTAGGACGGGAGGTGGGCGAGGGATCGGAGGTGGTACCGCCATTGCCGGCACCACCATTGGTAGTGGTGCCACCCTGGTTGGTGGAGGTGGTACCGCCGCCGCCGTTGCCGCCGTTGCCACCGGTGGTGGTGCCGCCACTGCCGCCGGGGTTGGAATGGGAGGTGGTTTGGCCGCCGTTGTCGCCGGGGGTGGAAGCGGAGGTGGAGGGGTCGTCGCCACTGCCGCCCTGGTTGCTGGTGGTGGGGGAGGCGTGGCCAGAGGCAGCGTCGGAGGAGCGGGCCTGGCGGGGGCGGAGTGGGCGCGCGGGCGGGGCGGGGTGGCGCGCGCAAGGACAGCCATGGGCGTGCGGGGGCAAAGGAGAAGGAGAAGCAGCGGAGGCGGTGGGGGGGGAAGCAGCGCCGGCGGCCGCCAACCACCAACCAACAAAAACAAACCACTCGAGGGGCGGGAAAAACAGACGACTGGCGTGTGACATGGGATCGAGGCGCACCTGGCCACTCTCGGCCCTCCGCCTGCCACCTACGCGTCACGCGGACACCCGAAAACCGGGGGACCGCCGCTGCAGCGCCCACGGCGCAGGGGGCAGTGCTCTGCGCAGCCCACGCGTCGCCTCCGAGCACCGGCGTGCTAGCCCATGTCACATGTCACATTTCAACGTTCAACCGCCTGCGCAGCGCCCGTGTGCCTGAGTGTGCGCGTGCCTGGCCTGCGCCCTGCAAGCTGCACGGGGGAAGGGGGGGCGCACCCTTGTCTCTGTGCTCCTGGATACAGATCCCCCCACCAGCGCACCTGGCCAGCGTCACCGGTCGCCCCGCCCCACAGCGCCGCCGCGCCAGCATGGTGCGGTCCCCCCTTCTGCGTCCGCGGATGCATGGGCATCCCCCTGCATCTGAGTACTCCGACTGTACTGAGTACGCAGAACCAGGATCGGCGTGTGGGCTGCCCCCCACTCTCTCACTCGACGCCTATCGACGATCCAACCCCCAGTCCCTCGTCCGTAGTCCCCCGAGGCAGGTTGAACGCGTCACGCTCCAACACTGTCCGGACGGCAACACAGCACAACACAACACAACACAACGCGTCACGCGCACCTCCATCACCCAGGCTGGCGCCGCGGCCATCCGCAATCAATCTCCCATCTTGCATCTTGGCACCATTCACCACTCTGTCTGAGTGCTCACCTCAAGTACTCAGTACTCAGTACTCACCTCAGGCCTCATTTCACGTTCCAGTCTTCCCATCCAAGCTACCAGGGCCAAGCGAGCAGGAAACGACACGAGTACATTAGTTGAGAGGGGTGCGGCAAGGAGCAACAGGCATGCAACGAGAACAAACGCACGAGGGAGCACATGGAGAGAGGGGGGGAAGACAGGCCAGGCCAGGCCAGGCCAGGCCAGGGCAGACAGGATGGATCATGCGTACCACGATTCAATTCGTTCCAGCGACGCGGTAAGCCAAGCCCAGGCAAAGGGAAGCTAAGCAAGGCTGCACAAAAGAGGGAAGCAGGGGACCAGGGACCAGGGCAGCAGGGTGCCAGGTGGCACAAGAGCCTTGAGCTCAAGCTTGAGCCTGAGCCTGAGTCTGAGTCTGAGCCTTGAGCCTTGACCTCAGCCCCTGAGCCTCAGGGCTGAGCCTCAGGGCCGACCCAGTCGCACCCACCGTCCAGCGAGCCCGGCGAGGCAGTAAGGCAGTGCGCCGCCCAGGCGATTAGAATAACGATAACGGAAGGGGGGGAAACAGGGAGACAGACTGGGGCTGGGATCGGGCTCCGACAGGGACGAAGGAACACAAGAGATGGTGGGGCGGGTCGGGGGTAGGTAGCGCAGCAAGCAAGCAAACAAACAAACAAGCAAACAAGCGCATCGCGGGGGTAGGCCGTCCCATCCCATCCCATACCGCTCCACCAGCTCAAGCCAACTCTACCCACGCGCTCTCGTCCAGTCTTGGCTACGCCGGGACCGTATGGGCTTCCGAGGCGAGGGAAGGTGCGGGCAGGGGCAAGGGGTCGTGGGTGTGGGTGTGGGTGTGCTCGGACGCCGGGTCAGGGACTCCCTCGGAGCCGCGGCCGTCGAGCGATTCGGGCAAGTGGGGGGGATGTGGATGTGGAGGTGGAGGTGAGGGCGGGGGCGGAGTGAGGTTGGGAGCCAGAGCGGGGGGCGGGGTAGGGGTCGGGGTCGGGGTGGAGGTCGGGTGGGTGCAGCTCGTGGAAGTGGAACTGGTTGAACGAAGTTGACGAGCATGTTCAATGTCATGGAGGATATCTTGGAAGCACCACTCGACCGCGTCGGCGGCCCAAAAGTGATCGCAATGTTCTGCCTCGGGCTGGCGTTTCCAGCGGACGAGGCGAACGTGAGGTTCGTGGTGGTGGATACGATGGATGACAGGCTGGGTCAGCACCAAAAAGTCCATGCCGCCAGAAAATATGGAGAGCGGGGGGAAGTCGGGTGTCCACCAAGGCTCAGAGGTGGGGGGGAGCGCACACCCCCGCGCGGCAAACCCGCCCCGCCCAGTCCACCAGTAAATGCTCGCACTGCTCACGGGCTGCGGGGCAAAGCGGAACATTTTAGCCTTGCGTCGCGGGAGCCAATTGGCATCGGTCCATTCGAATAGGAAGGCAAACATTTCGTACCCTAGCAGCGCATACGGTAGCGCGGGCGTCCAATCGTACGAGATGCGCATCAGTGGGATGTAGTCCAGCCAGCCAAACAGCTTGCCCCATGTCGCTGGCCCAACCCGTTGCAGCAACGAGAGCGGGAACGATTGCGTCAAGGGGCCGCGTACAGCGCCGGTGCCAGAGCGGTGAAACTGGACAGATGCCGGCCTAGGCTCGGACAAACGTCCGGCTCAGCGCTAAGAACATGGTCATGTTGCCCTGCGAATGGCCAATGTAGGCAAGATGGTCGTACCCCGTATCGGCCCGGATCCAATCCACCAGCGCTGGCAGGTCGTACCGCGCTAGATCTTCTACTGGCCAGGCCCAGAACTGCGGGTCGGAACGAGAATAGCGTTCATGCCCATCCCAAACACCGCGCGGTTGTGCCCAAAACACTTGTACCCACCCTGCCGCGCAAGCCAGAACGCAATGCTCCGCTCTTCGCTCGTCACGAACGATCCGGACGATTGGAAGACCGTGCATGCATCAGGACCGGGTAGCCGCCTAGCCTCGGATAGCATAGCATAGCATAGCACAAACACACAACGTAAGCCATCATGAACCAACTGCATGGGCATCTTAGCCGCCATCCCCCGGGAGAGAACGCGAACGCGAATGCGAACGAGAACGAGAACAAGAACAAGAACAAGAATGAGAATAGGACAGAGAAGGTCAACGTACCTTGGCCCTTGCCACCCGCCTGTTTTTCCCCCACTTGGGTGGGGTCAATGACGCGGTGCAGGCGCAGGTGGAATCCATCCTGGTGGTGACCGTCTCGTTGACAATATCAAACCCGCACGAGCGGGCATAGTACCTCACATCTTTCACAACTTTTCGTCTTTCCCAGCGCGCCGGTTGTTCCCACGCCGGGGGGCCGTCCACCTTGCCGGCCGGCAGGTGATCTGACTGGCGCGCTGTCCTGTCCAGATCCGGGCTGGCAGGTGGGGAGTAGACGGGCGAAGAGGAGGAGGAAGGCGTGGACGGGGTGGAAAGCGAGAAGGGAAGTAGGCCACGCACATCCCACGCCGCAGCGAAGCGTTCGACCGTGCGCGCCAGCAGGGCCCAGACGACAACAAGGATGAGAAACAGGGAGGAGACCAGGTGGCGGCCAGTTGGGCTGCGACAAAGCGCAGCTTGTGGCCCAACGTCCGATACGGCGGCCGCACCAGTCTGGCTGGGAGGGGCAGGGCGGCATCGGGCGGGCAGGCGGCGAGGCGGAAAGGCCCAGCAGCCGAGGGAAGACGGTGGGAAAGGGAAAGGGAAAGGGGGAAGACGGAAGCGGAAGGCGGCAGCAAGTCGTGCTGGGTGTGAGAAATTTCCAGTGGAGCACCAGCCTAGCCTAGGGCCTAAGGCCTAGCCTAACCGGTAACCTGCCTTGTCGCCGCTGCCTCTGGCCAGAGCAGGGGCGGGGGAGCACCAGACAAGGCAGGCACAGCAGCGCACTGCCGGCACAGTACACTAGCCCCGTGCCACACCGCTTCTGCGCCCACCGGCAGCCCGCCCGACCAACACATCCACCCCCACGGCGTCACTGTCTTCGCATGTCACGTGCCATGCCACATGTCACATGGCCAGCCCAGCCCACGGCAGCCCCCCTGCGCTATCATGCATCATGCATACTTGACACCATGCATCATGCATCACCTATCACCTATATCACCGGCCACCCTCTCCATCTTTCTCACCCACCGCCTCAGCTGGCCAACCCAGGCCCTCAGCCCAACCCATATGGGCTACTCTAGGCGAACAACATGGGGCCAGTGTCAGACCAGCAACGTTCCCCCCCTGTCGATATCCCTATCGCATATCGACCCTTGACATGCTTGACATTCGATTCCTACCCGCTTCTGTAACCACGTATACCGTCGTGTCCCATCTCCCATCTCCCATCCCGCTCGAAATGCATCGCAGCATCGCATTGCCTGCCCTGGCCCCATCCGGTACGCGCCGGGGTATCGGCACATATCGCAACCGTAGAACCCACCGATCGGTCCGACATGCTCGAATCATCCTCACGCGCTCTCAGGTTCTGTCTCCCTCCACAAGGATGTAGCCGATGCTTCATGGTGTCGACACTGCCGCCTTCTGTGCCCGCCTCGTGTCATGGGACGTGTGTCAGTGCCAGTTTGACGTTTGCCAGCCAGCAACATGGGATGGTGGTCTGGGCCGCGGAAGGCTCGAACGTCGAACCTCAACCGTCGAATGCCTCCCTGGTGCCAGGTCGAGCCTGGCCCGCCCACGCTCATGCCCACGCCCAGAGGGCCACATCATTGACATTGAATACTGACCTAGCCGCCGAGCCGAGCCACGGACGATGGGGACCGTGGGAACGCAGTTACCCCACTCCCTCTCATCGTGACAGCCGCAACGCACCGGCACGCTCACGGCCGGGGAGAGAACGGGTGGTCGGGGCGACGGTTCCTGTGTACTCGGCCGTGCTGAGTCCTGAGGTACTCAGGGTATTCAGTACTGAGTCCTCAGACTGAGGACCGAATACAGGGTTCAGTACGACAGAGGGCTGAGGCCTGAGGACTGACCCAGTACTGTCCTACGTCGTTAGCTCGTACGCGGTGACGCCGACATGTGCACCGTGGTCCGTGGCGCCTGCCACGGTCGTCACGCGCCACGGTAGCTCCCCTGGGTCGCACACGACACATACGACATGCCTGGGCGAGTGGCAGCCCGTAGCAAGCCTACGCATCAAAGGAAAAAGACTAGCATACAGCCCACTACATATACGGAACCAGATGAGGTCAAAGCACAGCTTAGGACAGAGAAGTACAACAAGCATCTTGCCTCCAAGGCAGACATGCGACGCTGCGTGGCAAGAGAGGACGTGAGGATAGGAGGGAAAAGGGCGAAAGGGGGGGAGGGAATAAGGAGTGTGTGGGGCAGGGTCAGAGACGACTCAGCCTACGTGTGGGGTGCGAGAGTGAGAGTGGTGAGAGAGGGAAGCTAGGCCCAGGCCGGGCCTAGACTACAAAGGAGCACTTGCCATGCATGCATCGTAATGTCGGGCTAAAAGAGAAAGATGGCTCGTCGCAACGAGACGCGCAAAGAGGGAGACAAACAGGCCACAAGGGCGGATCAGATCAGATCGGATCGGATCAGACGGAACCCAGAGATCCCATAGATGCCAGAGAACCCAGAGGACCCAACGATCCAAGCCAGAGAGGGGAGGAAGAACGAGGCGGGCGAGAACAGGTCGCAGAAGCGGACAAGAGCGGAGCAGGCACCGAGGGAGGATCATTACAACCCTCCCCGACGCATCAGAGAGACCAACGGGCGCAAAGAGACGAAACAGGGCGCGGAGCCCAAATCGGAAAGACGGAACCAGTAGCGAGTAGCGAGACGGGAGCGGCGGGCAGGAACAAAATTGACAGGGACCATCGGACAACCTAAACGAATGCCACGTCTAAGCGGAGGAATACGTAGTGCCCAGGAACGAGGCCAAGTCGGCCAACGAATCCGGAGTGGCATGGTACGCATGACCCGCGTCGGGCAAGGTAAATGCGTGGAACATGTCAAAGTTGGTGCTGAGCGGAACCGAGGGACTCGGGGCCATCGCCGTCGGGCTAAACGTTGTGGTGACCACAGGCGAGCCCGACAAGGGCGATCCCGTCGAAAGCTCCGTCTGACTAACGGGCGACGACGTGACGGGCGAAGCACACACGGGCATCTGCTGGAAAAACATGGCCCCATTCACGTCCGTGGGCATGGCAGCCGAGGAGGAAAACGAGCCGGTCGGCACGGTGCCGAACGCGTTCGCGTTCGCGGCCGGGATCGGCATGCTCTCCGACTTGGTAAACATGGACGGGGAGAACAACGAAGCGCGCTCGTCCGCTGCCGAGCTCACTTCGTCAACAGCAAACGCACCTTCGTCGTACTCATCCAGACCAAACTCGTCTCCGGCCAGGTCAAATCCGTCGAGACCGGCAAGGGTGCCACTGCTCTTGCGTCCGACAATGCGGGCGGTGGGCTTGTCCTTCGGAACGTCCGCCAGCGCGACAGGCAGAACAAGGTCGGGAACCGTCTCGACATAGTTTTGCAGGCCATTGGCCATACGGTACTCGTTCAACTGCTCCGTCAACACACGCGTGCGGTCGTGCAGCTCGACGAGCATCTTGCGGTACATTGCCTCCCGGGCCAGTGAATCGGCGACAAACTGAAGCGAGCGGTTGACAATCAACGACTTGGAAGGACGACGGACCTCCGAGATGGCAGGAATCTTGGATGCCAGAACCTGGGGGGTAGGAACGAGGGAGGTTAGTGTGCAAATCGAGGCAGACAGGAAAAACCAACGTACCAAGAAACGCTGGTTCAAGCTTTCACGGCGAGCACGCTCAATGGCATTGTGGTTGGCGCGCTTCTCCGGGTTGCCCTTGCGTGCATCACGGCAGCGGTGGCACTGCTAACGCGGCGCGGCGGCTGCTTCGGACGGCCGGCCGCCGGGGGAGAAGGGTTGCGGCCCGCGGCAATGGCCGCCACGGTGGCCGTCGAAGGAGCCTGCATCATCTTCTTCGACTGCGGCTGCTGCGGAGCAGCAAAAAAGTGGGGGAAGTGGGGAGAACAGCCATGGTGGGGAGAGAAGGCAAGAGGAGGGGGAAAGGAGGAAGAGTGGGTTGGGTGGAGAGGAGAGGTTCACAAGGGGTCGCTGGAGAGTCGAGGAGTACACCGAGCCAGTCAAGAGATCGTCGCGCCCAAGGGGGAGATCAATCTTGCAGTCTTCAAGGTGACGAGGGTTGGGGAAGAGGGAAGGGGGAGGCGCCGAGCCGTACTTTGGGGAAAGTCGTCTGCGAGGCGAGGGCTGCGAGAGCAAGGGAGGAGAGTTAGCATGCAGCGTCGCACGACGGATTGGGCAGTGGCTGTGGCAGTGGCGAACAGCCGCCATGGCCATCCATGCTGCCACGCACGACCTCCACCGCAGTAGCGTGGGGACGACGGGCAGCAAGAGCAGCAAGGGCGTCCGGTGCACCGCCAACGCCACCAAGCACCGTGGGGGGGGGGGGCTACTCACGAGCTGGTGGTGAGGAAGGGAGGGGGAGAGGCGGCGTGTGGACGACGCAAACGGGCGGCAGGGGCTGGACTGGCGCCGGTGTGCCTCCGGGTGCAGCAGCAGCAGCGGGGCCGGTTGGCCGCAGCCAGCAGGGGGCGGGTACGCTGCCCGAGCGCAGCAGCCGGACACTGCGCCTGTGCGCCCCAACCCCCAACGCACCCGCAGTGCGCAGACAGTGCCTGGGTGCGCTGGGGCGGGCGGCCGCAGCACGCCCCAGGCCGCCGCAATTCACTCCGTTCGGCCCCAAATGCGCGCGCTGCGCTGTCGGGCCAGCATGGCGCACCAGCGCACTGTACTCCTTTCCGATTCAGAGCTGCGGCCTGGTCCGAGCAGGGGGTACACTGGGCTGGTGGCTGGGGGGGGGGAGTCAGCCTCGGCAGGCACTTGCAGGCACCTGCAGGCACCTGCGGCAGGTACCGCCGCTATCCGGCAGGGCTGCCAGGAGGGCGGACGTTGATGGAAACGGACGAAGAGGAGCAGTGTGGCCGAAGAAGCACGGGGGCAGCATCGCAAAGTTTATCAACGCCACGTTCGGTGGTATCGGCAGACGCTGAATGCGTACGTAGCGAACGCCCAGGCACTGGGCCGCAACCCAGCGCAGTGCGTCTGCAGTGCGAAGGGCGAATGTGAAATTGCATGTGCTGGGTGTGCTGGCTGTGCTAGCTGAGCTCGCCCGTAACAGCGCAGTGTCCGCCCGCGGACCGCAAGCCCACGCCAGAGCCCGCCCAACCGACACGGACGCTCTGCGCGGCGCCAACCCGGCATGGCGTGAGTGTGACAGGGGCACTGTATGTACCTCGGGCGTCCCAGGGAGCTTCCTTTCAAATGGTGGCACATGTCTGTCGCACGCCATCTGCTGGCGGGTATCGAGTATCGAGTAGCGCTATCCGGCTATCGATTATCGATTATCGATCGATCATCCACCGCTCACCGACCATCCCATGCATTACTAATTCAGCAGCACGCAGTGCGCCCGTGCCTGCCAGGTGCCTGTAACACACCGGGTACCGGCAACAGAAGACGGGCATAAGCGCTAAGCCGCTGAACGTTCAGTTGAACCGACCGCCTCCATGTGATTAATGTGTGATCCCCTCAGCGCTCACTACCTCAGCACTCTGTGTAGGGAAACGTCTAAAACGCGATGACTCGATTCCCCCGTCCCAGAATTTGTTGCAAGTTTCAAGTTGGGTTTTGAAACGGCATCGGTGCACATGTTATCGCCATTGGTTGCCTAGCTTGGGGACCTCTGGTCTTGTTCGGTTGGTCACTGGTTCGACTCGGGAGGTAGTCAGCATGTTGACACTGTCTCCTCCTCCCACCACTCATTCCGTCTTGTCTCCTTGGGAAATGCCGGACGGCTTTATGTTGGGACCCGTGGTCCCGTACTTAGGCCAAGGCGCCTCATCACCCTTCACCCCTGATTTGTCCTCCGAAGCCTCCACGTGTATACTCAGGCTTGTCTGAACCCCTGTCTCTAGGTGTGGCACAAGGCTTAGACCGGAACCACCACCATCGCGATTGCATTGCTCTACATTTCCAGAGGTTCTTCACCCAATCCCTTGGGTTCCTCCGGTCTTACACTTTACTACCCCGACCAGCAAGAACAGGTTGAATGTGTTGACGCTGAACACCTAACCCTAACCCTCAAGCTTCAAGTCGCCAGGCGGAAAGGCTGGAATGGCGTCGGATAGGAAAAAAAACAAACACCATTTCAAAGACAAAAAAAACTGCAATTGATTGGCACAATTGTTGGCCCGCCTGCTGTCCTCGTATGGGCGGAGGGGGCAGGATCTCCACGAGCTCCACGTCACGCGCGTCATGGGAAATGCCACGCTCTAACACCTACCCCACATTCAACACCAGCACCGTCGCATCGTCCAGTCCATGACGGTCATTGGGAAGCCGCCTTCTCCCCCTGTGTTGATTACAGACTGAAGATTGAAGATTGGGCTTTGACGCTTCAAGCACTAAGCAAGCTGATGTACAGATGGAGGAGCTGCTGTTGAGCGATAAACAGTGCCAAGCGTAAGCGCCGTAAGCGGTGCTTGCGTAGCCCAACCCCTTCCGTTCCCTGCCCTCCCAGACCCACCCAAGCCCTACATGCCCTCTCCTCCCCCCCCCCGCGCCTGTGGATGGAATGCTCACTACCCTCTGCTAAAATTGAAGAAAGACGTTTTCTCACGACGTAACGCGTAAACAGTATTGAAACCGCTCATGCACAAGGCGGGGAAAGGGTGAGATCTCAGTCTGCGATGCCAGCGTAGCTCCAGCTGGGCCAGACTCGGCTTCTCCTGCGGTGGACAGGTGACACGGGGCGACTCGTGTGCCGTGCGTTGAAACAACGCGTGCCCCAACAGAACCAGCGCAGGCTTGCGGTCGCTGGTGAAACTGGCCTCGCCGCACGTGAGAACGAGCGACGCGGTGACGGAATGGCCGTCGCATGTCACACGTCCCATGCGACTGCGCCTGCCTTCCCGCCGGTTCGGACAGGAATCCAAGCCTTGACGACGTCACTAGCCACTGCGCCGCACGGGGTCACTGGTCAGTGGTCACCCCATCGTCTTTGGTTTGTGCAGCTCAGCACTCTCGCGCGCTCAGCTGAGCGCTGCTCAGCCTGAGCTCCACGGACAGCCGGACCGCCGACGACTCGACTGCCAAGTGTTTTTCTCTTGGTGTGCTGGCAGCACACCACGGCACACGCCACGACACCTCCTCCACCTCCTCCACCACCACTCGCAGCCCATCTGCAGCGCCGGCCGCCGCATCTCCGAGCTCGCAATCGTCATGCCGCCGCCTTTCAAGGAGGTTCCCAACCTGATTGACCCCCTGCCGTCCGGCCATCCTGGTACGTTGCCCTGCGCCTCTTCCCTCTTGCCTCCGTGGCCCGCTGTTAACCCTTCTGTGTGGCCGGTCAGGCAACCTGGATGAGAGCCAGGAGAAGATGCTGCGTGAGTTCTGGTCCGAGTGGTTCGACTGGATCCAGAACGGGACTGGTCCCGACGCGTCCCCGGGGTCCCCCACCAGCCCGCAGACCAAGCCACCGCGTTCTTCTACCGACCGCGACGGCCGGGACGGGAACTGACCAAGGCCGACGGCCGTCATCAACGAGCTGCTCACGGCTTACTCTGGAACGGCCATTCAACGCGGCTTGTGGGACATGGCCAAGTTTGAAACGGCTGACAGTGTGTTTTGCCGCTTCTCCGGGCGCGCAAATGGAACCTGGGCCGAGCGCTCGGCATGTTTGCGGCGGCACTCAAGTGGCGCATGGACAACGATCTCGAAGTACGTCCCCCCCCCCCACCCTCCCCATTTGTCACTCAGTCTCTCTGTGTGAGCCATCGCTGACATCTTATTCCCCTCCTCGCCGCAGTCTTTGATCCTTGCCGGTGATGAGGGCAACGCGTCCATCCCCCACTTGATTGACCAGCAAACCTCGGGCAAAGTGTTTGCTTATGGTGGGACTCAGAAGGAGGAGCTGATGATTTACATTACCGTTCGCCTGCACCTTACCAACGGTCAGCCGACGCTTCGATGGAGCGCTTTGTACTCTACGCCATGGAGACCTACCGCTACCTGATGCAGCCCCAGCCGGCACCGTGTCCCTCGTGTTTAACCTAGACGGGTTTGGGCTTAAGTGCGTCCCTGTTCCTGTTGTGGTGCTGCCTTGGATTACTGACCGGTTTGCTCAATCAAACAACAACAAAACACAAACAAAAAACAGGAATATGGACTGGCACACGCTCATGTATGTGGTGGGTGCACTGGAGAAGTACTACCCTGAGTGCTTGGGCAAGGTTTATGTTTTCCATGCGCCCTGGATCTTTAACGGGATTTGGAAAACGTTGGCGCCCATGTTGGACCCGGTGGTGCGGGCCAAAGTGCAGTTTATCAAGCGCATTGACGATGCCATGCCCAACTTGCCTGCGATTCGGGTACCAAAGTGCTTTGAGGGAACCTCCAAGTACGAGTACCACTATCCGCAATCACACAAGGACGACAATGCCTTGCTGAAGGATACGGCGGAGCGGGACGAACGGTTGAAGAAGCGGGACGATCTGTGGTTGGAGCTGGAGAAGGCGAGCCAAACATGGGCCAAGAGCGGGGACAAGAAGGTGGCTGAGCAACGTCGCTTGTTGGCCAAAAAGATTCGGTGGCCCACTTGGAATTGGAACCTTATGTCCGTGGCTCGACGCTGTTTGACCGTTCGCACGTTTTGAACCGCAACGGGCGTGTCACATGGTACTACGAGCCGATCAACGGAGGAACAACTTGGCGGCACGTTATTGGTCGCGGCTATGCGGTGCCTACCATCTGCGTGAAATCCAGGATGTGGAACAAGGCAACCTCTCCGTCTCGCAAGCGGAGGAGCGCACGCGCAAGGCCCTCGTGGCACAAGATTGGGTGGCGCTGTATGGCTCGGAAAACGTCGCAGCTGAAGTAGAAGGCGTACAGACGACTGCACCTCCGTCTTCCAAACCCAAGCACTCGCGTGCTAAATCCGAGGCAGCCGCAGGCGGTGCTGCTGCCACTGGGGCCGCCTATGCTCGGGCCAAGACCAAGGGGCCACCTAAGGATAGTGAAGGTCTGCATACTTTGTACGGGTCAACTCGGACTCGCCCAACCGCTCGTACGATACCTTCCTCTCCGCCGCGTCCGAGTTCAGCACGGCGCCTCCGCCGGCGAGAAAGGTGCGACAGCATTTACCGTCGATCCGCCTTCTACGCCAAAGGTGGTGGTGCATGAAAGCGAACCCAAGGCCGAGGCCGATAGCAGTACCCGTCCGTCCCAAGATACCAGCAGTCTGAGCCGGTCCAATGATTCTCCTGACCCGAGTGCTACCCCATCGCATCACCACAGCAGCATGTCCCAGTTCCACGACTCGTCCGACTCCAAGTCCTCGCTCAACCCATTCATCGTCGTCGGCATCCCCACCTAAAAAAGTTGACCGGCAAGGTCGCTTCCAAGTTACGCCTCGATCTCTAGTGAGTACTGGGTACTGAGTACTGAGTGATGCCACTGCCCGCGCCCTTTGCTACGCCATGCAGAGGGGCAGAGAGGCTCAGCCTCTGCGGCTCTATATTACCGGCCCTGTGTCTGCTATGGCACCCAAGATCTCTGCCACGCACACGACTGTTAATGGATAATCTATTGGCGCTTTGCTTTGCCAGCAAAAGGAGAGGAGCCAAGAAAAGTGGGCGATATTGCAAAAGATAAAGAAGAGAACAAAATGCTGTTCATCGTCAGTGAGTGCATTTAGTGCATCGTGAAGGAGAACTTGTTTGTTGGATACGGAGCAAATACAGTAGAAGAGTTTCCTGGCCCAACCCGTTCTCCATTTGCCACACCGCTGGCCAAGCCACAGACAGATGGGGCACGTCTGTATGATGACCGAGAGGGTGAGTGGAGTTGTCGTGATCCTGTATAATAGGGGTGAAACAGGTCAGACAGAATAATCATCTTGACAAATAAGGAGCAGGGAAAAACGTACCTGGACGATTTGCTCGTATTCGCGCATGCTTTGGATCACAAAGACTCGTAACGAGCAATGGAAAGGTGCGTTAGACGTTTCCTCCGCCGAGGTGGGGCAACTTGAGTGCTGGAGGGTCCCCCCTAGAGCCGGGAGCAAGGCTGATGGTGCGATGGACCATCTCGGTGCTTGCAGAAGATGGGGTACGGAATTGCCAACCCACTGATGATGTGCCCGGAGAAGAAGTGGATCCCTCTCCACCCTCCACAACGGTGGGTTTAAGATGAACAGTGGATTGCGGATCGAACGCGGCATCAGGCTCAAGGAGCTGCGTAGGCGTAGAATTGGCCTTTGGAAGTGGGGGAGGAGGACTCCACTGTGGTGAAGCGTCCTTCGACTCGAATTGATGCAAAATTGTGTCATGAAGAGACTTCTCATTTTTAACGAAGGCCTCCAGACTTCTTTCCTTCCTTTTCCCCAGCCGGAAACGCCTTCGTTTGGGCAAAGAAATCAAAGGTAAAGTGGAAGATGGGGAGGACAAATCTGTAGTTTTGACCGGTGCTTGCGAAGTGGGAATCATGTTCTCCTTTGACAGAGACCGAAGAGAGAAAGAAGACGAGGAAGGAGAGAATGGATGCAGGAGCGAATTGTGCGAGATAGAAATGTACGGCAGTGCTTCCCTCTTCCTCTCTGGTGAAGCCTGGGTTGGATGTGCAGTGGTGTTCATGCCAGAGAAAGGCGATGCAGAAGGCAGAGATGAATCTTTGCGGTAAGCCTGGTTCGGATCGGACAGGAAGCGGGAGTACTCGCTTCGAACACGGCCAAGACGCTGCTGAACAGGTTGGCAATCCGGTGCGCCGACTCATTGTTCTCGTCCTCTGGTGGGGCTGAAAAGTCGGAGAGGTGGCCGAGACGGAAAACAAGGGTGTTGAAAAAGTACATGCGCAGGCTGAAGGACCAAGAGAGAAAGAGTTTGACAAAGATCTCCGAGTTGAGCAAGGTGTCCTCTACCAATGCCCGACGAAGTGCCACACTTGACGTGAGAAGACCAAAGTGAGAGTAGCAAAACGCAATCGTCCGCATCAATGCGATCGTGTGGTCTGCTTCCGACAAGATCTTATGCACAACGTCCACCAGGAACTCAAGGTCAATGACTTGAGCAATCTCCAGACCTGCTTCTTCCATCCGTTCCAACAACATATCGACCCAGTCCCACATGCAGAAGATACCTTGCACATCATAGAGAGAGGTGCGCTTGATAAGACAGACTAGATGCACCTGGATACTAGTGCAAATAAGGGGGGCGATGTAGGGCAAACACCTCCCGTAAGTAGCACAGTTTACCACGGCCGAAGTGCAATGCACCGTGGCTGTATGGAGCTCGGCGGGTTTGTCCGTTAGGCTGTCCAGTAGAACGTTGGCGCCCACTCCGGGAGAACTGTTTGGACGGTAACAGTGACAAACAGAGTTATAGACATGTGCTTCAACAAGATGGATGCGGGAGGAGAAGGAGAAGGTGAGAGACGTACAAGGGAGCGGACCGGTACTGGGCTGTGATTGACTTGAGGGAACGATGCACCAAAGATAAACACTTGCTCTGGATCAAACCAGCAACGGGCGTAGCCTGGTGCTCCAAAGAAGAGGTGGTGGGCATGGGGTGGAAGACTGACATGGATAAGATGGTCCAAATTACGGTGGAAGTTAGTGTAGAAGGAAAAGACCACCTCAGAATCGTCGCTTTGCCAGCGACGAAGCCAGTATCCGCCCATCTTGATTTGTTCGCCTTTGTGTTCGACTAGGTAAGTTGACGTGTTGGAAGTCGAAAATTGAGCATCGGGACACTTGTAGGAGGTCAGCGCTTCGAGGTAGGATCTGGGATCACGGCAACATAGCCCTTGTAGATGGTCAGGAAAACATGCCAGGTACGAGTCCCAACCCCCTTTGACGGGAACCATCTCGTTCCATCGGGCCTCCCTGGCAACGAGCTCAAGCGTAGGTTTTTGATCGGCAGAGCTGCTAGCAGCTTTCCTCCCACACCAGGATGCGGAAAAAGCACAGGGCCAAGAGGCGACCAGCAAAGATGAGAGATTGTTCTGGTAGACCTTTGTTGTTGAGATCGCCGATGGCAAAAAAGAGGCACTTGTGGATCATGTCATTGTACGTTTCCCTTTCCGTATCGTGCGTCGCGTGTGAATCCAACATGGGGGCGCTCAAATTTCTCGTCTCGAGTAGCATAGCCAAGGTGTCTAAGATGGCATGGCGATCAGAGGAGTTTTTGGCTGTTTTGATCGCCCCTAACAGCTCTTTGATCCATTCAAACAGCAATGCTCGACGGGCTGACGCCGAAGAAAACCGTTCAGACGTTGGGTCTGGCCAATACGTGCACGTGCCCAGTGTCAGGGGTGCGTCAGAGCGAACCAAGGGGTGGACTTGTTCCATCGTCAAAAAAGGTTGAATCACCAGACGCAGAAGCTTGCCACGATCCAACACATTGTGCTGATTTGCAGTCGTACGAAATTTGAACAAGGCCATCTCAAAAGTATTCCACGCCTTGGCTGGAAGTGCATTTTTCTGGCTGGGCATAGAGAGGGGGTCGATCGAAAGGGCTGGTTTCTTTATCAATTGAGCGCGCTCCGGAGTGGAGAATGAAGGAGCTCCGACCACCGCTTCTTCGGTCATCTTGTTGAAACGCAACTTGTCTAGCAATGAGGGTAGTTGAGGTGAAGATCCAATTTCCTCCGTTGCCGGAACCCCCCCCAAAGGTGCAGGGCTTACTCGTGGACCCAACACACGTCGGCGCGGCGCGGAAGATGGAACGACGTCGCCGTTGTACTTCTCTCTCTTACGCACTTCTGTCGTAGTATCAGACGAGAGTAACGGAACATTTTCGCAGCCAGAATCAAGTACTGGTCTCACCGCAGAAAGAGAGGAGCCCTTTATATGCGCCACTTGGGACATTCTTAGCCGTCGCTTGCGGATGAGCCGGTACGGTGGCAGTAGACGTGTTATGCTGAATACTAACAGACGTTTCCGCTGATGAAGTGAGTGCTTTCGCTTTACTGTAACTGCTTACAATGCGTCTGCTCGGACCAGCCACAGGGGATTCCGTTTCGCATCCATCGTCTCCCTTGGCCGTGACGGGGAAACAATTCCAAGTGGAGGTGGGATGGACAGTGGTGGGTACAGTCTATCCTCACGCACACCAGAGTACTCATCATGTTGCGACATGTACCCTGTGGGGTTTTGCGCAAGGGACTCCAATGAGGATGACAAACTGAGGGAAGACAGGTTGATATGCGACCCAGTGTCCGGCGAGGTTCGATCGGGAAGACTCAACCATGGCAGAATCGGGGGCAACAGGTAAGATGGATGAATCGCGCCCTCCCTTACTTCCGGTCTGCTGTCGCAGACAGGAGTGGAGAGTAGCGCGGCTTGGGAGCTGTAACGCTCAGCGCTTTCTCCGTCCGAGTCGGTTGAACGTACATGGGAAACGGTGGGACTCGTGGAACAAGGGAGGAAGAGGCTGGTCGACTCTTCGGTGGTAGGATAAGAGGAGGGACGCCCGAAGAGGTAGTAGCCGGCGAACCAGTGCTGGCACCCGATACGGGCAAAAGATTCCCCGGATAATATTTGCCTTCGGAAGGAGGGCTTATCTTGGTAGGCGAGGGATGGGTTCTTCCCTTGGACTGAGAACGTTTCTTGGATGAGAAGAAATTGTACAATGATGTTCGAAGGGGGCGGGCGTTGAATTGCCATTTGTCATCATGACTCGAGGTCGATGGTGTGATATGCGAGAGAGACCAGTGTGGGGCCGGTCCTCGTGTGGCTTGGGTGAGGTGTTGGTTGAAGCGGATTTGTTATGCCAAGGACGCAGGGCTCGCAGCAAGGGTGTTGAAAATGTGCTGCGTTCTTGATTGCCATTTGGCGATCCAAGGCAGAACATAGCCTCTGAAGATGATGCTCTCCCCATTGGGTCCCGAGATGTAGATACCCACGGGAAGAGTCCAACCGCTCATGTGTTTCTTTAGTTCGGCATGACTCTCGGGCCCGAGGGTTCCCGAGGCACTGATCAGGGGCCGACGCGCTTGTTATATAGGTTGGCAGTCCCGCATGAAAAAGTAGAATGCGGGCTTTTGCGCACACAGCAGACAGACAAAGGATTCAAAGGCGCTGTGAGACAGGGATGGTGCGAGGGAAGGGTGTGGAAAGGAAAGAAGGGCCCACGGAGAGGGAGGATGAAGACGCGAGTCTGCAGAAGCGGCAGAAAAGGGATGGCGGCGGAGTTGATGGCAGATAGGCGGGCGCAGCGGGGGTGATGGTGGTGGTGGTGACAAAGGGGTGGTCAGATGATGCGCTGGCGAGCTGTTCTGTTCACGCGGTTGGTCGGGGAGGCGTGATGCGAGTGATGGAGGTAACGCTAAGCTACGTGCTAAGTCCACATATACTTCGAAAGGGTTTCATAAGCCTTCTTATTTCGATCTTATTATCCTCCAGCTGGCGAATGTGGGGGGGCGTTTTTTTGGTACCGACTATTAGAAGATTGTCCCACACCGGCGGCAGTAAGCCTCACAGCTTTTCGTATTACTGCTTAGGCGGCTTACATGTCCCATGTGGATCCTCTTCGTGAACGGTGATCGGTGACTCAGCGTTGTCAGAGAGTTGAGGCTCAGTCGCTCAGCGCTCAGCCGCTTAACGTTCAACCCTCCCGCAGCCGCTGTTGGAAATATTTGTAGCTTTACTGCGGTGGACATCGAAATGAACACAGCCCATTCATACACAAACAACAGTCACGATACCCATGCCCCTACTGTTATCCCGTGCATTGCATTGCCCAGTATTCTCTCAGATCTCACAGCCCTGATAGACACACTCATCCGCCTTCTGGTGGCTCATCGATCATTGTGCCTCAGACCTTATTGACCACATAGAGACCGCAGACCGCAAATGTCAGTCCCTCAGAGCTAATCTCAACGCTGCAACTATGAGGACAGCGCTCAGCCTCAGCGCTCAGGCTGAGCGCTCATCGACTCGTCTCAGCTTTCTGGTCTCAGATCTCTGTTGCTGTGGCTGCTGTGACTAGACTAGTGACTGATGTGATCAGCACAATGTGATCAGCCTCCTCGATGCGACTGGGACTTCGCTATTGCACACTGATGACAGCGGTCAACTAGTAAACGTAAAATATCGTCCAAAAGGTCCAACGCCAGCTCCAACGCACCCCAACGTCTCAATACCGACCTCATCCGGTGGGATGAGCCACACGGTGGTGCTTCTCAGAACAACGTTTCTATTATGCTGGTATGAGATCATGATCGCATCGCCGAGCATCGATATTTTCACGGGGCCGGCCCCGCCAGGGGCTCGCCCGTGGTTTTTGGGGTACGACCTCTTAGGAGACGGTAGGTTGACTCACGGTAGTTTCGGGCTTAGTTGGGCTAGTTGGTGGATCTGAGCGGAGCTAAGGACGAGGAGGGCCTTCGGTGGGGCGCCCTGTACTTGTGGCAAGACTGCGTCTGCACCGGCTTGGGCGTAGTAACGTGTCTGAAGCCTCCGGGACTTAGGGACGGGAGGAGGCAGCGGCGGTCAAACATTGCCTTAACTGCGACGGGATAGAAGCTGGAAATCGGCGCGGCCGAACGAGGGCTCGCGGACTGGACTGATAGAGCGCTCGAAGCCGAGATCGGAAGAGGAGTCGGGAGCTAACAAAGAGGAGACTGCCTGTACTGGATCAATTGGCTGGAATGAGTCGGACAGGGTGGGCGAGAGGGTAGACGGAGGATCACGAGATTGGAATGTGGGGGAAAGTACCCCCATCAACCAGGGGTACAGGAAAGATCAAAAGAAAGGGAAAACGGATACAAGAGGGGGTGTAGAAGGGAAGACACGTCAAAAGGGTGGTTGGTCGCCGCAGGCGCGACCAAGAAAGGAACAGGAAACGGGGACGGGGCGACAGAGAAAGGACAAGGAAATGGGGACGGGGCGACAGTCGCAACGGCACTGTGGAAGCGCGGTGGCCTTATTGAGGTCAACCGACTTGGACTTGGGCGGGGGGGTCTATTGTCTTCGCGCGGATGCGTGGCTCTTCGGGCCACGGTACCTAATTTAGCCAACCATCTTCAAGCTTCCTCATGCATCACACTTGGTTGGCCTGCGGAGCACGCTCTACAGGGCATGTGCGGAGCAGGCGGGGCATAGCTTGGATCGGACCATCTCGGGTCCGCCGCAGCCCCCGTACGAGATATATTCGAGATCAACCTATGCCGCCGGCATTATTGCCACTGTGAATCTGAGGTTCCAGATCGGAGGGCCGATGCAGGCCCACGAAGGCCGATGCAGGTCCGTGCCCATAGCCGGCGGCATTTTTGAGCAGCCTAAGAATGCATTCGTATCTTAAAGGTTAGGAGATGAGGCGATCCCCCGCGACTCAGCCGCTTACAAAAACTCACAAAGCGTCAAGTGTATGAGAGTTTGACCCCATTCCCCGCTACCCGTGCCCCGTGTGTGGTTCCAACTCATCCGGAAGCATTTTGGAGCAGCCGAAATGTGCGATTGCGTTCTGAAGGCTAGGCGAGGCGATCTCCCGCTTCAAAGCCAATTTCGACAACTATATGTCGAAACGTGGCACGAGTTTGATCGCCCTTCCCCGCCATCGGGGCTCATTTTGCAGTTCATTCCCTTCCGTCGGCATTTGCGAGCAGCGTATAAGCGTACGGTCTTGTCCAAAAGGCTGGGAGAGAGGAGCCCTCAGTCGCATCTCACCTGGGTACAACAACTATTTCGAACCGCGTCAACAGTTTGACCCCTTCCCCTTTAGCTACTAGGGTCCACTTCTGTCTCGGATCAAGAGCACCTGGCGGCAGCCAAGGCTTAGCGCTTATCCACACACTGCCTAGGCGGGCGAACTTGGGACCAGTTCAGTGTCTGATTGAGGGCACATAAGAGCAGTCCACCTCGGCTCCGCTCTGGCTCGGCCAGTGCTCCAGGCGGCAGTGCGGCTCGGGTAAAGAGTGAGTACTGAGTAACCAAACGGGTCAGGCTGGGACCAGTTGACTCTTAGCCCGAGGGCACAAGGCAGCAATACGGCTCGCCTCCAGAATGACTTGAATGACTACCTAACCGGGACGAGGCAGGGACCAGCTCACTGTCTGATCGAGGGCACCTGGCGGCAGTCCGGCTCGACTGCAGTCTTACTCGGCCAGTGCCCCCGGTGTCAGATGCCTGTCTCACTGAGCCCGCTAAAGTTATGCTCCTCGGCATCAAGCCCTTGCCCCATCCGGTATGGGTGGGTCCCTTGGCTACTGGGGTCCCAGGCCTCTTGGTGGAAGGAGAGCAGAGAGTCGTGATTGTGCCGTGACGGTGCAGAGGCAACCGACCGGGAGAGTCCAGAGAGCAAAAAAATGTGCGGGGGTTAAAAGAAGAGACATATGGCGGGCGTGTTTTCAGACAGCCGCCCCCGACCGCCTCCATCTTCAGCAATGATTAATGTTAATGATCAATGGTGTGCGTTGCTCGCCATTATCCTGGACGGTGTCGCTCGTGGTTAGTACGACCGCTCGGAGACGGAGCATCGTAATTGAGAGAAGAGGTGATACGAAGATCCTTGTTTAGGCCTTAGGCTTCTCGTTTCAAGGCTGTGGCGTCACCGGTCACCGGTCACCGGTCACCCCTCAGCTTCAGCTTCAATGTTCAAGATGCAATCTTAATCATGAACCAGCTCTGCGACATGGGGCTTGAGTCATGGGTTCCAGGGCTTATTGTGAGGCTTGAGACCTGGGCCACTAGGCCTGTCCAAGCGCGCAGACCTCAGCCTGCTGGAGCCCCAGGCCTCAGGAGACTTAGTACTGATCGATTATCGGAGATAGGTGGTTACGGAGGGGCCAACCGCCATCAGCACTTCCTCTCCTCTCATTCCATCGCCCACCACCTACCTTCGATGCCCTCCGCCAAGTCCACCATGCTCCTGCTGCTCCTGCTCGGGCTCACCGCGCCCGTGGCGCTCAGTCGAGGTACGTTGTTCTCGCCTCCCTCCTCCCTCCCTCCTAGCCTCATCCTCTCGCTCACCTTGTGCCTCTCGGTTCCCACCTCGTTCTCGCCTTCTACTTTGTCTGTCTCGTAGCCATGGCGGTGCCAGCCGCCACGCCTGGAGCGCCGCGTGCCGCGCCCCTCCCGCGCGTCGGCGGCCACTGCTTTACCAACGGCGACCATATTATCTGCTGAGGCTCCAATGGCTTTGATCCCCCACCCCCTTGGTTCTCCTCAATCGGCGAAACGTGGTGCTATGCGACCCTCTCATTCAGCTTTCAGTGCAGTCGTTTCCTGGTCTTGAGTTTCCAACACCAATGTGTATCCGAAAGTCCAGAAGAGTTGCAAGGATTGCATGTATACGTATACGTACAACTGACACGCATGACCAGACAGCACAAGACTGGACTGAACTGGATTGGATTGGATAGGAGGAGGATCCGAGACGAGTCAGGCTAGTTGTGAGGGAGAGGGACGAGCAACGAGGGGCTACGCGGGCTGGGCGAGGGAGAAGCGAAGCTACGTAACACAGCGACGCCTCCAATCGCGGGGGAGGCGAGGAGGGGATCAAGCTCTTGACGCGTTTAGCGTTTCCAAAGTAGTGGTAACCAGCTGAGACGCGGGGGGTCCCTTCCCCAGCCTTCTGGACGAGAATGTACGTTTCGGAGATGCTCAAAAATGCTTCCGGAAGGGGCTGAGATCTGAGATCTTAGGAAACATATAGTGCAATTTCCTCATCGACCGAGGCAGCCAGCCCGGGGTGACCGCGACGCAGCAACGGCGTGGGAGAGTACGGATCAGGCGCGGCAGCTGACATTAGATACAGGTGATCTAGTCAATCAGGATCAACGCCCACCGTGCACTTTTGGGCTCTCTGAGCGCCATTGGGAATGCAAATGCAATGCCAGTATATACCGCTTAGGCCATTCCAGGAACTTAGGGTGGCGTCTACCTTCTCCCCCGCGTTGGTCCGTCGCACTCTCGATCGTTATCGCCTAGCACGTCGTACCACACGTGTCATGTGGACTACTAGTACAACTCAGTACTCACATCGGTTCCAAGCAGAAGCGAGAAGTCGAGTGCGCCGCGCGTCGCGGTGAGATATGCAAGACAGTACAGGACGAAGACTATATGGCGCTGATAGCATTCACGAGGGCCGGAGCGACTAGCGACTAGTGCGAGTGACGAGTGGCGAGTGACTAGTGAGCCAGGAGCAAGACTTAATACATAGTTTGGCTGGTAACATATAACGTGATATGAGGCTGTGGGGTTGGCGGTGTCCTCGCCCCAAGGCCCAAGTATGATGCATAGAGTATACGATGGCCATGGGCACGGGCACGAGCACGAGCACGGGCACGAGCACGAGCGCCAGCCGAGAAAGATGGTAGCCCCCCATGCTGAGAGAAAGAGCGAGCGAGGTTCCAGGAGGTGCGCCCTTGCGATTCAATTTTTCCCCCCCACACCATTGTCACATATCACATGCCACGAGAGCACGACGAAAAAGAAAGGTCACTAGTTATACTGGGTCGAGCGGGGGGGCGACGGTGGTCCCTCGTGCACCTCGTCCACTAAGCTCGCTGTTCGGTACGGCACGAACGGCCGATTGGACCCGGGCAAGATGGTACGCGTACTACTGGTCGTAGTCGTAGTCGTGGTGCTGGTACTCGTACTGCTCGTACTGGTACTGGTCGAGCTGAACTTGATCCCGCGCGGGCTGGTAGTCGATTGGGTAGCCGATGCAACACTTTTTGGCTCAACCACAGTCTCTTCCCCAGATAGGGGGAACGGGATCCCCCCTCCCCCGCGCGGATCACAAAAAGGTGGAACCTCGTCCCGCTCCAAGTGTGGAGAAGGTTGCCCATCCACACAACTCGCTTGTGCCGCTTTGGTGTGTTGCACATCTCCTGTCTCCGGCCGGACCATGATCGGCGCTGCGCAGGGTGCAGGATCCTATTCCTTACCCGACTCGAACGGGCTAGGAGTGCTTACCAAAATGGGAGACGAAGGCGTCGCTTTCAGTTGCTCCCCTGTGTCAGGGTCAACGTCAAGCCGGGGCGCGGGGGGCGGACGCGGGGGCGGAACACGGGCTGTCGAAGGGGGCTTAGGAGACGAAGTGGGCGGAAGCGGGAACATGTATCCCCCACTATCATCCAGAAGCAAGTCTGCAGCCGCTTCCTCTTCTTGCGCATTAGAATGAGCAGGTTGGGTCGGGTTGGTTTGAGCAACGGGCGGCGAGATGGGTAGCGCCGGGACCTCCTCTGCACCTTGCTCACTACTAGGGGGAGGAAGGTGGCAAACTCATCGGCACAGGGGTGAGGGTAGGCTTCCTCATCACATGTTGGTACGACTGGGAGGTACCGCTGGTGGTGGTAGTGCTGCCGGTGGGGACTCCCCCGACGAGACGGGGGTGGTGGACGCAGTGCTCGGCGTGGGGCAAGAAGTGAAGCTACCGGAGGTCCAGCTGAGCGTCGCGGCGCTGGTCCGCCGGGTGCTTGTATTGGTCAAACTGGTTCGAGCTGTGCTTATGGGTGTGCTGGTCCGCTTGGACGAAGCCCGATCCCGATCGGCGGTCGCCATGGAAGAAGGAGGATGACTTGCCAGCGAAGGGGGCCGAGAGGAGGGGCTTACTCTCATAAACTCCCCATCTCCGAACCGTTCGCCTCTACGGCCACCGGGAGGCGAGCCAGCCCCACCGGCTTGGCGGTGTGTGAAAGATTGCATGGTTGGGGTGGTGGAGCCTTGGGTGGGAGTAGATGTTCTCGAGTCAGATTGGAAACTAGCCCTGATCGGAGAAGGGGGCAGAGCCTCAGTACCGGTGTCCAATCTGCGACAAGGGACGACAAGCGACAGTGGCGAGCCAAGTCTTGGTGCGTCAGGGGGGTGTTGAGAAGAGAGCGGTGTGGAAGGGGAGTTGGACGGGCTGCCCACCAAAGGTCCGGCTTGATTGGCATGCGTTTCTTCGCCCCCACCAGCATCAACACGGGCAGGCAACCGAAGAGGGGAAGCGTGAATGCTTGACGCTTCGTTTGGCAGAGGTGGGAGAGGAATATTAGGTGGTGGGGAGAGTGCGCCTCCTCCCCTCCTCCCGCTCGTAGACTTATGGGACCGCGGAGGCAACTTATTACGTCCACTCGGAACAGCACGAACCGATGGTCCCTGCGATTGTCGGAAGAGGGGCGTGAAAGATCGGGTGAGGAGGTCTTGGGCACGGGGGACCTCGTTCGCCCCACAACCGACGAGGTTAGAGGTGGTGTAGCATTTTCCATCCGTCGGGACTGGAGCTGGGGTTCCTGGTTCGACGGACCTACAGAAGAACGGAATGGGTCGATTCGGTCCCTTTCGTCCATGAACGTCGTAGACAATGACCCTGGCTGCATACCGCTCACTTCGGAAGATGGGGTGGTGAGACGGCCCGAAACGGTGGCAAACTTGGTCCCGATGGTGGCCATGTCACTGCCCTTCGTGGTGTCTACCTTGCCTGGCTTTTTGAACCGTTTCCGACCCCCGAAGGTGAGGTTGGACAAGGTGCGTAGGCGCGTGGAAGGGTGTAGCCCCAGAAGTTTTCTCTGGCACATCAAGCAAGCCACCGGAAGGGGAAGGCGCCTGCTTCTTCGGTTCTCCCGTTTGTTGCTTGGGTCCAACCGCTCCTGCCTTTATCGATTCCAAGGAGAAGATGCGACGCATAAACGAGGATGGTCGAGATGTTGGGGGAGGATGGTCCGCTTGTCGCAGTGGCTTACGCGACGGTGACTCGAGGGGTGAAAATTCTTGCGGATTGAGTGACTGCAGCGAAGTGGAAGCCATGCGGGTACGGTCCGACGGTGGATCTTTTGATCTGGACCAGAGGAGGGGGATGGACGCGCTCCTAGGTAACCTACCCGGTGTCACTGGGGGTGCAGGGGAAGAGGGAGAGTTGACAAGCAACTCTTGTTGGTCTGACCCATCCTCGGTAGGGGGTGTACCTTGAATTGCCTCTTCCCACCTTGCTGACGCACCAAGAGAAACACCCGCTTGCTCTCCACTGACACGATGCTGGAAACCATGCGACGACCCAAAAGAGCCCAACCTGGGCCGGCGCAATACGGAGCGAAACGAGGCGGAAGACCGACGGGAGGGTGCGGTGGTCACTGGTGTCCAGGTGCATTGTCAGGGACCACCTTGTTCTTCGGTTGGTCCAGGCTTGGATTGTCTGTGGGCCCACGCGGCTGGGGGGGCGGAACGGCTGGTCCTTTTCTGGATCGAAATATGCTTGAAGAAACGGCTCGTATACGGCTGGCCCAGGGGCGAAGGGTCTTGGCAGGCGCAGGCGCAGGCTTTTCGCTCTTTGGCTGGGCCGGTAGAGAGGGAGTTGGGGCAGGTGTATTATCGGCCGTTGCTTGACTTTCGTCCACGTTGAAAGATGCCAAAGGAGAGCGTTTGAGAGGACCCGGCTTGCGATGCGGAACAGTGCGGGAGGAATTAGGGATGTGCTCGGAGGAGTAGCCTACCAGGTTGAGAAACGAAAGCGGGTCCGTCTTGACCCGCAAGAGGGGACGCCGTCCTTCGGGGTCGGATTTGACCTCGTCGTGTTGCTGGAGCAGGCGAGCGGCAGGCGCACTGCCCCTTCTCACGTGAGGCTGATTCGCCGGCGTACTGCTGTGGGTGTTGGTCTGCGCTGTTTGTGCTGCGAGCGATCGCAGGCGCTGCTCCTCCTCTGCGGCCTCGCTGGAAGGCTCGATGCCGGGAGTGGACGATGAGGAGGTGGTGGTGGGATGGCGCGTGGGCGAGGGATGGGGGAGGGGAGGGCTGGGGCTGTGCATGGACAAATCGGACAGGGGGGGCGTGTGGGGGCGGGGGCGCGAGGTAGTGGCGCACGGGGTTCCGGGGGCTGCGGTGATGGACGCAAGGGCCAAGGCGGCAGGGGCAGGAGCCTCGGCAGTAGCCTGGGCAGGGGCAGGGGGGGATGTCGGTGTCGGGGCGCGGGCGAAGGAGCTGGCGCGGAGCAGGGTGGCGAGCGGAGACGGGGGGGCGCAGACGGCTGAGCGAGGGCTTGTGGGCGGCTGGGTCGGCGGTGGATGTGGGCGGGGAGGAGGGGATGGAGGGCATAGGAGGGGCAAGGGGATGGTGAGATAGGGGCCGAGGGGCGGCGGCGCAGGGGGAGGTGGTCAGGGCAGAGGCGCCTCCACGTGCTGCGGATTGGCCCAGCCGAGCGGGGGCGGAGGAGGCGGAGAGGCAGATGCGCTTGCCGAAAGGCGTCTGACAGCCGCTTTTGGGCCCAGCGCACGCTGGACACGGGAGTATGTATACGCAAGCACAACCCACGGGAGATATCGTGTGCGCCCATCGTTACCCCACCACTCTGCTGCGGCTGATGTACCCGATCAGATGACGCGTGGCGTGACGGTCGATCGTCTCCCCTCAGAAGGCGCCGCGCGCGCGTAGCGAGCGTGGCCCCGTCTCCGCAGGCCCCCCACCCCCACTAGCCACTGCCCATGTGCGGCCACGTCGGGACTCCCCGACGGCCGCTGGACACCACTCTATAAAATGTGCTGCTACACCGGTCACCGTTCGACGTTCACTTCCACAGGGCTATTAATAGTCGGCGCTACTCAGAGAGTGTGTCTTCTGTGCTGCCCAGTCGCATCTCCAGCTCCTCGCCCCCAATCTGCGCGGCTGCCCGCCAGGCCCACCGGCTCAACGCTTCACGCTGGCGCATGCGCTGCCGTTCTATGTATAACACCAACGCCCAAAACCCAACGTCCGTCTAAAAACCCCTCTCTCTCACACACACGCCCGGGCCTTTCCCGACGTTTATAGTGCTCTTACCGCAATAATACCTTTTGTTACCCGCAATTGACCATCGGCGCAGTCGTGACTCTATCTTGTGAAAATACCCGGGAGGCCCGAGGAGGCAACGCAGCAGATTGGATTGGACCCGACGTTTGCGCCACTTGCTCCTGATGACACTGTCAGATCTCAGAAATAACCTTTACATCCCCTCATTTTTGCCGTTGATGTCGGCTCTACGCTTCCAACAGATCGTATACGGTCACCATAGAGCAGTAGATCATATCTGGTTCATCCTCCACCATCACGCCTCAGGTCCAAAGGTCCATATGTGGCGCTCTAATTACGGCGCCAATCCTTTCCTCGAGCAAGAACTAGCACCGGGGCAAAAAGTCATGCTTCGTGCCAGGCTCGAACTGGCGACCTCAGGATGACGTGGTTCAACGACTCACAAGCAGGGCGTATGAGACCTGCGCGCTAGCCAACTGCGCCAACGAAGCTATATGGCACGCCAGCGGTTTCGCCCTTCGAGGGTAGGCCCATCCCTGCCCTAACGCCATCAGCGCATCAGCATCTATAACGTCGAAAGAGGGAGGAGACGAAACAGCTCTTGTTGACCTATGGCCTTTGTGGCCTAGGTCATGCACATGTCACATGCCATCACGCATCGATGATGCGCGTGTGACGTTTTTGTCGCGGCGTTTCCGACTCCATGACAGGTTGGATTCGCCACCGCCTTCGCATTTTGATCTCTAACCGCCCACCCTTTCATTTGTGCTCTTTGAGCTCGTGGGCGCTGAAGACCGACCACAAAGCAGGGTGAGTCAGCACAGAAGGCTCCGGACCAGAACGATATACGATAGGGTATTGGCGGGGGGGGGGGGCATGCATACGCTTTGTGTTGATGCCGACGAGGTGGATGATGGATGATCCACGCCCCGTCGATGGCCAGCCAGCCCTCGCACGGGCGGAGCGAGCGGAGGTGATTGATGATTGGATGATTTTCTGATGGATTGATTCGCGTCTACGCGGCTGCAGAGCGGCCGGTAGGGTTGCTCTCGGAGGCAGCAGGGCGGCGGTGTGTGTGAGCAGGCACGGGGGCAGGCAGGCGTGCTTGAAACTTTGCGGTGCCGTGGGGCGGTGCTGGGAGCTGGAATCTGGGTCAACACGCCTGTGATGCCTCGTCTGCTTCGCCTCCTCCGCGCGCCCGCCTCCCCCCCACCACCCTCACCGCCGTCACTGTCGTGCGCGCCCGCGCCCAGCCCACCTCCATGCCCCCGCACGGCAAGGTCTCCGCCTCGGCCGTCGCCACCTCCACCCTGCCCGGCGCACCGCCCCGCCCGGGCCCACGGCCATGGTGCTCCCCTCCTGGCTCTCCTACAAGCGCCTGGACCACCGCCACCACCACCCGCACCCGCACCACCACCCACCTCCTCGTCTTCCCCGCCGACCCCTCCCGTGGACCCTCGGTCAAGACACGCACCGCCACCCGCACCTACGCCACCACCGAGTACACCATCGTATACAACCCTCCCCTCCGACGCAGCCCTCCCGCCCGTCCCTCGGCACCCGCCCCTCCCGTCCGCACCCCGCCGCCAGCACACGCCTGCCTCGCAGTCCTCCTCCTCCTCATCTCTTCCCCCCCCCCGCGAAAGCAGCAGCAGAAGCCGCAGTCACATGCCCCCCCACTCCGCTTCGCGCCCCCACACCTCCACCAACGGAGCCCCTCATCCGCCTCCTCCTCACATCTGGCCAGCAGCCACGCCGCCACGCACGCCAGCCACCACTCCGCCAGCCCACAGACCCGCCTCGCCCCCATCCCTCGGCCGCTTCCACCGAGCACGGCGGCCCCCACTCTGGCTCTTCCGTCCCAGTGCCAGTGCCAGCAACACGGCATCCCACTCGCATACCCACACGCTCCCCCGCCCGTCTGGAGGTACGTCCTTGTTCCTCTTGTTGCGTTCGCCATCGCTGGTACCTCTTGTCCTGACCTGTGGCATACAGAATCCCACAGCACCCACTCGGAACACAAGAGCGGGCCCCACTCCGCCCCCGAACCCACACCTTCAGCTGCGCATCCAAGTTCTCGTAGCACTCGTCCCCGCTCGACACGCCATCTTCTGCCCAAAGTAGCTCGGAAAGTGTATCCACTGGTTCCTTCTCCCATTCTCATGCTGTCGTTCCCTCCGGTTCGGCTGCGTCCAAGTCACCGGACCATGGATTGAGCCGGACTAGTCATCATCCCTCTGCTTCCGCCTCTACCTCTGCCTCGGTCTCTGCCCAGGATTCGTCTTCTTCCGCTTCACGCCCGTCTGGTTCAACCCACGCTAGCCAGCCCTTTTCCTCGGTGCCCCCGAGTCCAGAGAGCAAGACGGGCTCCCAAGCTCATTCTTCTTCGTTTAGTGCCTCGTCGGCCAGTGCCTCGTCCGGCAGTGCTTCCCCTGGTAGCGCTTCTCGGGGTGGTGTTTCATCGGCCAGTGCTTCCCCCATTGGTCCGTCGAAAGTAGCAGCGATGCTGCTCCCTCTGATACGGATACTGTATCCAGCATGTTGGCCTCCTCTGCTTCGGCCTCGAGCCAGAGCCCCAACCAGGCTGGTACACCCTCCAGTTTCACCTCCAGTCTCCATACCGACTTTCCCTTTTCCATCCACGACGCCGTCACCTACGACGGGCGTGGCAGGCGCTTTCCCTTCTTCCAACAATGGTGTGTCCCACCCTGGAAGTCACTCTGGGAACAGCAGTTCCAAACTTTCGCCCGGCAGATTGTCGGGATCGCGCTCGGCTCCTTTTTCGGTGCGCTGGCCCTGTTGGGTCTGCTAACTCTTCTCGCGTGGCTGTGTTACCGTCGGCGCAGGCGGCAGCGCGACCCGTACGGGCTGGAAGATCGGTACACCGGTCGGGTCTTACAGCGACCGAGAAGATGGAAGCCGGTGAGCCTGTGCCCGGTCCCACCAGCGGCTAACCCCCGCTTCTTTGGTCTTCGTTCAGGCGGAAAAGGAACCTATGCTGCTGTAGGCAACGAGAGGCAAGATGCCTACCAGGAACCTCGCTCGGTTCGCACTTTACCATGGCCTCCACGCCCGCCTCGACCAACGGGGCAGTAGTAGCGGCAGACTACGCTACGCCCACCTCGCACTCCTCGTTCGTTTCTCCCACGGGCCCTCGCTACCCTCACCAGCCGGCTTCGCGCAGCACAGGTGTCCCGGGCGCTATGCCAGCCGGAGCGCCGGTCGCGGGGAATCGGTGCGTTTGTTGCTGCGGTAGCTGGCCGACGCACTTCCAGTCGAAGGTTTGCTTCCGAAGCACAGGAAGAGGATACGAGTTTGTTGGAGCAAGATCCTGACCCCGATCGCGGGGCGTGGTACCACGCCCCCGCCCATGTGCCGGGCGTCGGCGGAACCGTTGATCGCTGCGAACCCCGAGGAGCATCGGTCGGAACCAGGTCAACCCTGGTACGCTGCTAGGGACACTTTGGATGGTGGTGCCGGTGCCGAGCCCCAGCCCCAGCCCGTCGACCGGGACCAAAGGGAGTATTTGGCCGTAGCACCGGCCCGACGCGATGCTCGTCTGTCGCCCTTGCACCGTGCTGGTACCCAGCACACAACTGGCGCCGATACCACCCTGACCGCCCTGACCAATACCACCGAACCGTCCACCTTGACCTCGCCCTCTCTCATGAGCGGACCCAGCCGGGAAAACTCGCGCTCCCACCGTCCTTCGCAGCAACTGCTGTTTGCACGGTTGAGTTCGCGGCCTGCGCCGTCGGCCGCGCTTGCCAGCCCACACAGCGAAGCGAGTGCAACTCCGCCCACGTCGTCTCCATCGTTGACGTTAGGGGCAGGAAGCACGACGATGGGCGGTGCGGGCGCGGCGATGGCCATGACATTGGCGGGTGAACAGGAACGGTATGGCTCGGCGACGCCGCGTGGCAAACAGCCTAACTACCAAGGTGTGGATGAGCCGTTGGAGCTGCTGAGTGTGCCCGAGGCGCAGGTGCCGCGCTGGACGAGACCAAAACCCCGTCGATCCTAACGGCAGCAATGAGGAGGATGGTAACGTGTTGTGGGACGGGAAGCGTCATTCGCCCGAGGCACGTCGCGCCGCGTTGGAACGTGCTTCGGCACCCACCTTGGTCCCTGTGCGAGGCGTCGAGGCCGAGGCCCAGGGCGAGCGCGAGGGCGAGCGCGACGTGGGACAACTCCCCCCTCCCACTCACGGTAGCCTTACGTCGTGGTCTAGCCTGGGCACGGACCCGGCCGGTCGGACGTGTCGACGTACCCCCGTTCGTCTGAGGCTGCCTTGCCCTCACCGGCGGTCATGACGGAGCGTACCAGTGGACAATCGGCCGAAGCGCAGGCGGGCGTACGCCGATGGCAAGTGGGCAGGACAGCGCGTCAACCAACTCTCTGGGTGTCACTTTGGGCTCGCCTGCGGCTTGGTCCCGCTCCGGGAGGGAGGGAATGCCTCTTCGGCTTCAGCCTCGTCCCAAAGTCAAAGCCAAGGCCCGGGGATGGAAGTGATTCGACTTACCCCCACTTCCTCCGGCGCCACCTCCTCGGGCTCAGGCTACGACCCGTCGCTTCTCTCGTCGGCGTACGGGTCCGAGTACAGTTCGCACTCCGGCCCAGCCTCGAGCTTGGCCACGATGGGAACCCTGAGTCAGCGCTCCCACTTGTCTGGGGTACCCATTACCCCGACCTCTGGACCCCCGCGGTCCGTTGGCTCGCCCTGCTCGCCCACCCAGTCCATCTCGCCGCTCGGCGGCACCGCAGCACCTACCCTGCTCTCTGCACCGCCACCAGCACCCATATCCGGAGCCGCATCCACACAAGACCCAGTCCTTGCCGCAACAGTGTCAGCGGCACCTACCGCCCCGGTGGACAAGTCTCTGCCCACTGCGCCGGCGGAGAGTTATGGCTCGCCGTATGGGACGGGAAGGATGGGCGAGACGAGATGAGTACGACGATCAGGACGGGTACGATGACGCGGCGGGGAGGAGAGTGGGGTGACGGCGTTGCTCGAGGGCAGCAAGTGGGATACGGCTGGTGCGTATCGGTACGGAGAACCGTTGATGGACATTGAAGAGCGGTCTTTGGAGCGATCGTCGCAGGCTGGTCGGTCGGCCTGGTCCGGGGCTGGAAACGGGTCTGGGTCTGGGAGTGGGACTGGGAGCGCGACTGGCCCAGGAGCAGGGATGAGCTTGTCGCGTCAACCGACAGGCGCGACGGGTCGCACGGCCGCAAGTCGCACTTCACTTTCTTCCCATCCGTCCGAGACGGACGAAGGGCACCAACCGGTCTGGCGACCTTCGCCCCGCGTACGCACCGCCACCCAAAAGGCCCTCGGACGCTTGCACCAGCAAGAGCATGAGCAAGCTCAGTTGCCGCACTACTGATTCGAGCACACTTAGTTTCTTTCTCCCCTCGTATCGGACCCCGCGCTCCGTCCGAGTCATCGCCCGCCAACCAAGCGTCCGGTTGTTTGTTCGCACTCTGTGTCAATAATTCTGTATGGTGTTACATGGTACATGGTACTGGCATGGTTAGTACATGTTACGTGTGGCATGCACATGGTACTATGCATGCCGTTTCTATGTCCGTCTGTTGCATGGGAAACCGATCCGGTTAAAGTTAGGGATTCGGGCCAGTTGTACTATGCAGAAGGGCGCACGGGTAGTAGTACGTTGACCCGATCACGATTATGAGAGGACACCCGATAAATGGAGGGGAGGGCCTGGACTACAGTCTGTTGCGCGGTGGATGCTGGGAGTGTTGGCACGGCCCTACGACTAGTAGGTAGTTTAGTAGAGGTTTGGTCCAGACTGTGGATTGCGGGCATATACTACTTCGGCACACTACATTACACACTACACATACGACATGCACCTGTAGAGTAACGATAAAGAGTACGAGTGGCAGCGACGAAAGGCAAAGAGCATGTTTCAACAGCCGTCGTCCAGGGAACGGTGGATCGTGGATACAATCCGATAGCACAATCCAGATAGCACACGTGCACAGAGCAGGAGCAAGAGCAGGGCAAGAAGACGGTTGGTAAGGGCAAGGGCAAGGGCAAGATGCGAGCAGGGATAAGAGGACCGTAGTCGGTCCGGACTCAGGGCGCCAATTAAGGGCGCGCACCGGTGGGCGGATGGGGGGGATGGGGGGGATAGGAGAGATAGGAGAGAAGAAGAATAGGGTGGGCTGTACCGTTGCTCGGTCGGGTAGGTGCCTAGTGATCCATGTGAGTGATGCATGTAGTGATCCATGATGCATGGTTATAGTGCACTGCCCGATCCAGAGCCGGAGCCAGAACCAGAACCAGAACCAGAACCAGAACCGCAAGTGTGCTGGACAGGTCGCGGGAGAGGGTGGAAGCGGAGGAAGGGTTGAGAGACGAAAGGTACTCCGTACTAAGAAGGGAAGAAGATTTGTTCGACTCGGTCTGTCCCGATGTCATATCGTACGCACGAAAGGTGTCGCCAAAAGAGAATGTGTGTGTCGGACTTGACTTCCTTCTCGCTCTCTTCCGGCGCAAGGAACGACGTGGCACTGGTAAACTCGGTACTTTCACGCGGTCCGAGCATATCAGAAGACAGGGTGGATCGAGTGCCAGAGCGAGTGCCAGATCCAAAGCCAGAGCCAGAGCCAGAACCAGAGCCAGAACCAAGGTTGGACAGGGAAGCCGAGTCGGAAGAGCGACTGTCGGCACTACCATCGCCTGAGGATGAACGGGTACAAGCGGGGCGCCTTGGAGCGGGGCGAACGGTCCGCGCTCGCCCGGTTGCGGCTGCAGAGCATGATACAGCATCTCCCGGATAAGCGTATCGCTCAACGGTGCGTTTTTGGGAGAGCGGCGTCCGCGTCTGCCTGCGGGCAGGAAAGGGTCGAGCAACGAAGGATAATTCGGACGAGAAACAAGACGGTTCTTATGAGCCGTACGAAGATCTTCTTTCGTCGACGGTTGATGTTCTTGAGCAGGTGCAGTTCGTAGTACCAGCTCGATCCACGTAGGGGCGCCATCTCGGAGAACACGTTGGTCTGGCCCGCGTCTTCACTGGTGATGTCGGCCTTGTCGGGTAAAAGGAGGTGTTGGGCGGAAGCTCGTCAATCTGTTGAGTTGTTGCACGGGCCATGTGCATCCAAACGCTCACGTGCGGCGAAGCATGGATCGTCTCGTGTTCCACCAGCGGACTGGGATACAGGCTGGACACAATCCACATTTTCTGTCCTTCGCCCGCGCGCAAGATATGCAAGACAGATGTGGGATGGGCAGTGCGGACAGCTTGCTGCAGCGCCAAAGCTGCATCGGCCTCGCACACCTCCTTAAACTTCTTGCCCATCAATGCGTGGGGTGGCACACGCAGCACATTGGCCACCGGCGACAGTACATTGAGGAACAATCCATCTGTTGACACACGAGCCCAAAAGCCAAGCTGGGTCGAAGCCATGCGGGTCATTACGCTCTCATTGAGATGATAAACAGGGCGCGGGCGTCCGGTAGACACGACCACCTTCCGGCCCTTGCCTTGCTCGAGGTGCAGTTTGCCCAATGACTCGATCCAACGGTACGAGTTGTTTTTGCACCGCATACGGAACAGAAGATTGACTGTATGCCGCGTCGCGCTGGTTCCCCGCCCACGACGGTGAGGAGCCGCACGGACCGAGGCGGCAATAGACGCATTTGAAGTCGAGTCCTTCAGCTCACGGAACACGGGCACCACATCGACGGATGGTAAAGTCGGCAATCGAGCAGCCAATCAGTCGGAAGGTGTGAAGCCGAGATGTGTTCGACGGAAGAGACACATAAAACATCGTCCCTTTCAAGGATATAGACAAGGTAAGGTCGTGGGCATTCTCGAGAACCAAATTGGCCCAGCGGGCTCCTCCAATTTACCCTTGACAGCCTTGGTCACCTTCTCGGCATTGTCAAGTTTGCGCTCAACGCCAACGTTTCCGAGTGAGGTTGACCATCGCAGTGCCCACGATCCACGCGGGGAAAGAGTGCGAGAATCAGTCGTGAGGGCCCCGACACCAGGTGCTGCGTGTGACGGCCGAGTAATTGACAAAGTACGATCCGTCGGGCATCTTCTCCACAATCGATCCGGGCTGCTCGACCAGTCAATCTGGAAACCAACCATGTATTTGGTCCGCCCCGGATCGTCCCATGTGATGGGCACGATGGTGACAAGGTTGATAAACGGCTGACCGTCCTTGCGGTAGTTGATCAAGCTGGCTTGGCACTCTTTGTTCTGAGCCAAAAACTTGGCCAGGTGTTCAACGGCTTGGTGATCCGTCGAAGACCGCGCAGAGCCTTTTTGCACAGCCCACCAGGGCTTGGAGGAAACGGCATTGCGTCCAAGGACCCTCGTGTTCTGGTAGCCCGTAAGACGGAGGAACGTGTCCGAGCAATAACAATCGGGTGTCCGGTCTCTCTACATCCACAATGGTAAGGAGCAGGACGGATCCACCGGCCAATGCTGACGATCGGGTTGGGCCGCGAGGCAACCTTGATAAGCGCTTTGAGAATGTCGAACCCAGACGCAGAGTAAGGATGCTGAGGCAACTGGGGCGACATGTCACTCGGCTGCTTGGCCTCCGTATCGGGACCGTCAGCAATGCCCTGCATGAACGGAATTGGCGGGGATGGGTGCCCGCCCTCCTGTGGCGAGGGTTAGTGGTGTCAATATGAAGAGTAAGGACGGCTGCAGTGGCAAGGTAGGCGTCACGTCCATCGTCCTCGCGCGGCTCTGAGGCGGGGGGTTGGAAATCAGGAGTAAAGCCAGTGGAGGACGCGGGTGCTTCTGTTGAGAAGAGACGGGATGGGACACTGTTGCTCCCCTCGGCTTGTTGCTCAAGCCGCTTCTGGCGGCGACGCTCTTGCAGCGATAGCTGCGGTTGCCCCCCGGTCATATTGGTAGGGGTACCTTTGCCAGGGATTGGCGCGCGGGAAGCGATTGTGAGCCAAGACGGTTGTGGGCCAGGCTGCGATGGTATTGGAGGATACGCTGATGGTAGCCCGAGTCGATTGACATGGGCATCGCGTGTTCCATCATCGCTTGGTCCAGTGGCGGGGCAGACGCAAAGGTGTTGGGTGAGATGGGCACGGTGCCTTGACCAGTGCGTGCGAGATCCAACGGCTGGCCCTGTTGAGAGGCAGGTGCCGAGGGACGGTCACAACCATGGGAGCCGAAGGCCGAGGGTCATATGTCCCATACGGTCGGTCGGGGCCATGGAGCCAGTAAAGTCGGTGCCAGGCCAACGACAAAGCCAGAGTCGCCATGAGGAAGGAGGCAGGCCAAAGAGGGGCGTGGTGCCCGTAGGAATGTGTTCGGGATCAAACTGAGCATGTTGACATCAAACAGAGCACGAACATTGTCGAGCCAAGATCTGAGCCACTGAGGGAGGGCATCATTGATGGGTCAAACCAGTGGGGGTGACCGAAAGGAGGCAGAGCCTGGATTCATGTTCAAAAAGGTGACAGTTCGGTGTGCTGGTGATCGGTCATGGTGAGGAGACAGAAAAGGGGGAGTGGGGGGAGCGGGGACGGTTGAAATGGTACAAACATCGAGACGGAGCGGTATCAGACGCCAATGAAAAACCAAGTCGCAAGATCAGTCGGTAGCAAGCAGCGTAACAAGAGATGCTGGCTCTGAGCAATATGAGCGAGCAGAATACAGACGCTGAGGAGAGGACGGGGGCGAAACGCAGTGGTCACCAGAAAGAAAGACCTTGACGTATCCTGTTGAGAGCGGCACGCAAGAGTACGACGGTCAGTCCACTGCTAGCAGGGGGAGGGAATGAAGTACATACGGAAGGTCAACAAAGGTGTAGGATGCGGACGATCAGAGAGCCATGTACGGATGGCACAAAGAGAGCCCTATGGGAGTATGGGCGGGCGTTCGAGACGGCGGGTCGGAGAACGCGAATCGGACGGCGGGGGAGGTGGAGGGGGGAACGGAAGAGGCAGAGGCAGAGGCAGAGGAGACGGAGGAGAAGGGGGGAGGGAATCCCCTTAGATGTCAGGAAGAGCTGACGGACGCGGTGGCACAGCGGCGGCGGAAGGGCGACGCGGCGGTGGCGGGGGGCGCGCGGGGCGGGCGGTGTAGTGACTAGTCGCGAGGCACCAGTTCAACGTTCAGCACGTTCCCTGGTCACGCGCGGGGAGGGGAGGAGTGGGTGCGCAGGGACGCAGCCAGGGGCCCACAGAGGAGGGCGGGACGGGGCGGAGGTGGCGGCGCGGCAGAGGCAGGCGGCGCAGACAGCAACCAAGGCACGGGTGGGGAGGTGTGGCGGCCGACGAAGGCGGTGGCGTCAACGCAAGCAAGCACGCGGCGTGAGCCTCGCCGGTCACCGGTCGCTGCGCATTCTCACTAGTCACTAGTCACTATCACTAGTCACTACACTACCCTACCCACTACCACTACTCACTGTCGCCTTTCCCTGTCCGATCTCAGAGCTCACGCGTCACGCGTCACGCCTGCCCCAAAGCGGAAACCAAGCGCTTGAGCTGAGCACTGCGGCCCTGGCACTGCCCCCATGCGGCCATCGCAGCTGCTCGCCGGGTCGCGCAGCAGCAGTGTGCGGGGGCACTTGCCGGTGCGGCATCCAGGCATCTGCGCCATCATGCGTCACGCGTGCCATGTCACCTGGTTCACATGTGTCACCTGGTCGCAGCAGCGCGTCGCATTTGGCGGACGGTGGCATGGCGCCAGCGCCGGGGACCCTTCCCCCCCGCCCAGGGAGAGGCCACTGGCCGGCTGCGCTCCAGGCAAGTGCCGGTGCCGGGGCAGTGTGGGCGGGTGGCTGCGCTGGTGCGGGGACCGCCACCTGCGATCTGGCAGATCGGGCGTGTGTGATGGGTGGGCCGCTGCCGGCGTCGTCGAGGGTGCAGTCTCGTGCGGGCTGCGGTGCCGGGGACGGGGACTGGGCCCGAGCAGGCGCCGGCGCACTGGCCCCGCGCCGCGGGTTGAAGCGCGTGAGGCGGTATGTACAAGCACAAGAGGACAGGGCATAACCCCTGGCCCACACTTACCCTCTGCGGCACACATCGCCCATCGAAAAAAGAGCATCGGCGGCCATCGGCCTCGCCTGTCTCACCCCTCCCTCTTCCCTCGGCCCTTGACTAGACTAGACTCTCCACTCGACTCGCCCCATCTTGCGCTCCCCTCGCTCGCATCTGGACCCACAACCACACTCCCAACCCACGTCCGGTGGCCAAATCCAAGCGCACGAGCCACCCGTCCTGCCGTCGCACACCACACCCACCCGACCTCTCTCAGTACTTCGCTCACTCGACACGAACTGGTTGCATATTTCCCTCCACACCGCGCTGGGCCGCCAGCGCCGTCCCACCTCCCCAAGCTGTAGAGTACAGAACGGTTGCAGGGTACATGTCAAGTTGCCACCTGTTGCCACTTCCACCTGGCTCTGTCCACCTGTGCCGTAGACGCAGTCCTCACGGAGATTAGCTGGGTCAGCGGAGAGACTTTTAGTACCAATGTGTCGGCCTCGCTACTACCACAGAATGTGAGCACTGAACGTCGTATTGGACTAAGAAGCTTCTGCGACTGACTCGTCCAGAAGACTGGTGCGAGCTCGGAAGGAATGAAAGCTGACTCACGTGACTCAGGGTCCGCGCGGTCCTAGGACGGATGTCAACACCCCCGCTGACCGGAGGGCCCAGTCATGTGGACTGGATCCATCTCCTCGACGCGGAGTTGAGCAAGATGGCTTGTCAGGGCGGGACGGCCGAGAGGCTTGGTGAGGACGTCCGCTGGGTTCCTTTCGCCGGGGATGTGTACAAGTATGGCCTCGCCCGAGTCCACGTGTTGCCGTACATTGTGGTACCGGATCTTCAGCTCTCGGAGCTTGCCGGTGCTGCCAAATTTGTGGGCGAGATCGACGACAGACTTATTGTCGCAATACCAATGAATGGGTGTACCCTCGCCGATGGCCCCAAGCTCGATCATGATGTTCTTGACATAGTTGGCGTCAACCAGTCCATCATATCCTGCCGTATATTCGGCGGCGGCGGTACTGGTAACGCTCTTCGGCTGAAGAATGGATCGCCACGACACCGGCACACCGTACACCATCAGTAGGCATCCAGATGTGGAGCGTGCCTGGATGGGATCTCCCGCCAAGTCGGAATCTGTATACAGCGCAATGGCCGGTGCATCTGATGTTGGGGTCAACCTCAGGCCCTTTCCTCGAGTATGGTACAGGTAGCGAAGGAAGTCATCGACTGCTTGATGATGCTGCTGCGATGGGTCGGCAGCGGCTCTGCTGAGGGCCGTGATAGCGAAGAGGGAGTCAGGCCGGCCCATTCGTGCAGCCCACAGTCCCGATCCGATCTTCCCCTGATATGCCTTGCGCAAGGCTGGGAGGGATGGGGGTTCAGGGTCGGCACGGGGCGGTATCATCCGTACGGGATGTGGGAGAGTCCGGATCCACGGGGCTTTGATGTGGTGCTTTGCCACCACTTCCTCGATGAACTTTGGTTGGCTCAGGTACAGCTCCCCACCGATCCGATCGTATTGGCATCCCAGGTGGTAGTGAAGGGGACCGTTACCACGAACATCAATGTGTGTGTTTATCTCGGCCATAAACTCCTCGTACTTTTGGTGTGACTTGCATGCGAGGAGCAGATCGTCGGTGTGGACCGCCAGGAGGATCTGCTCACCCGGTGGTGCAGCGCGCACGAACAAGCAGGGCTCGGTCAAGCTTTGCGTGAAGCCGAGCTTGTCACGCAGCAGGTTCCGGATGTATCGTGCCCAGTTTGCTCCGCTCTGATGTAGCCCGTATAGACTCTTCTTGAGACGCCACACGCGACCACCCGCTTCGGGGAAGTAGGGGGGTGGGCGGATGTAGACTGCTTCTTCGAGGGGGGCGTTCAGGTACGCTGCATTGACGTCCGCCGAGAAGAGGCCAAACTTATACTTCTCGGCCAGCACGACGAGGGTCAGGATGGCAGGTGTGCGCACCGATGGTGCGAACGTCTGGCCCCAAGTCTCGGCCGATTGTTGGTGTCCGCCCGCGACAAAGCGCGCGCGGTGGCGCAGGAACCGGCCCTCGGCGTCCGTCTTTGTGGTGATGCGCCATAGTCCTATGAGGATTTGTGCACCCGGTGGTGGGTACGTAGCCTCGTAGGTGCCGTATCGCGCGAGTGTGGCCACCTCGTCGGCCATAGCCTGCTTGACCATGGCAAAGGAGGGGTGAGTCTCGAGACCCTTGAGCGTCTTGGGAGCGAGGGGTACGCCATCCTTGGTGAGCTGAACCGTGTCCGGGTGGATGGGTGCGCTGAGAGCAGTCATGGCGGCGTATTCGGGAGGTTGAACTGTGTCGGCAAACGGGGGGGCGGATGTGTCAGGTAGGGGGCGGGCGATGCCGATCTCTGGTGCGGCGCAGTGGGGCGTGGCGGCTGCAGCACGAGCATGGTAGGTCGTGTCGGTGGGGTCGTCAGCGATTGGGAGTGTGTGCAGGTCGAGGGAGGTGCGGGTGGTGCGCTGGCGGAGGGGGTAGCGGCGCGGAGGGGGGGTGGTGGTGGGAGCGGGTGTCTGGGGTGTGGCGGCGGTTCGGGGCATGGGTGCTGCCGCGGCTGGCGGAGTAGGGTTAGCGTCTTTTTCACTGTCGATTTTAATTTGAGGTGATTTGGAGATGTCGGGTGGGAAGTGGTCGGGGTGGAGATGGGGGTAGATGGCGTTGCCCCATTTGTACGGTTTCGACCAGCGGTAGGTGAAGGTACCCAGGGATGGTTGGTATGTGGCGAAGAGCCATCCCTTTGATCCGCGCTGATGGTGGTATCCTACCAGCATACCTTCCTCTGCCCGCGCGCTGAGCTTGTGCTCGCGGCGTGACTCGGGCAGATGGAGGTATGCAACGCGGCCAAAGGGTTGCATCGGTAACGAGTATGCGTGGCCTTTGTATCGCTCAAATCGCGATTTGTTGTCTTCCCCGGATGTTTTGAGTGGCATTTGGTTTTGGGTGAAGCACGCAGCGTGGAGGCTGTGTTCCCACCAGTCCGACGTCGGAAGACCTGTACCCAAGAGCAACTGCCTTGCACGAGTCGTTATGGTTCGGATGGCACGCTCAGCCACACCGTTGCTAGCACTCTGCCCCGGGATTGTCCGTTCTGACGTGATGCCTTGCTCGTCCAGAAAAGGTTGCAGTGCGCTTGTCAATTCGGGGGCGTTGTCCGTGCGCAAAGTCCGCAGCAGTCTGTCCGGGCCGTAGCGTTGCTCCCGCAATATGAGGTTCCGCAGTTCCTTCGTTGCAGCGCCCTTTGTCGGGATCGCTGTGGTGAAGACGTACCGCGTGAAGTCATCAACGGCGACGAGGGCGTATCCGTGCCCCATGCCGGTTACCCGGGGGAGGTCTACTACGTCGACGTGGAGGACCTCGAAAGGTCTTTTGGATCGGAGGCGGTCCCGGCTCGGATGGGCGATGCTGTCGCTAGTGCCACGCGCATGTTGGGCAATCCCACTCTGAACGACACCGAGGAGAGATATGCTTGGCTGTGACGCGGAGGCCTGCGGTTCCGATCGTGTAAGCCAGGGGAGGAGGTCGATGGCTGCGTGGTTCCAGCGTTTGTGGGCTTTAGAGACGTGGTCCAGGGCCAGGGATGCTGCGAGGGAGTTTGGGGTTGAGGGGGGTCGGCCGGTTTGATCGGTTTTGGTCGCCATGGCCGCGGGGTGTGGGTGGCGTTCGCGGTTGTGTAAGATCGTGAATTGATAGTCACTGCCGGTTACTTTTCGTAGGGTGGATCCTGGGTTACCAAGCCAGATACCCTTCTGGTGTGGGGCGAAGTATGATGCGATTCCGGTGTTCGACAGGTGTGCTACACTGACGAGATTTCGGCTGAAACGGGGCATGTATAGGCTGTTGGGGAGTTTTATCTCCATTTGGTGTCCTCCTAAGCATCGGATACGGATTGTGGCCGTGCCTCGTCCTTCCGCCTTTACATGTGTCCCGTTAGCAACCTCTATCTCGTCGTCGCAAGGGGTCATGGATGTGAAGACGGATTTGTCTTTCCAAATGGATGGGAATGCCCCACTGTCATATAATGCCCGGATGATTCGCATTTCGCCCCCGAGTTCCTAGTAGTCAGCTGTGCCCGCATCAACGTCAATCACTTCAGACTCGGGAGAGCTCGCTCTCTGAGCGACGTGAGCGTTGGCTCGGCCTGGGTTGCGCGGAGGGACAACAGGTTTATTAGACGTCGCGCTGCGCCAGGGTTGGTTGTGCGGTTTGCCCCTTGGTCTTGTGTCCGCGAGGTTGTCGTCGCCGGCTTTGCCCCCGCTGGAGTTTTTTCCCCCGCTGGTGGGTCGTCCCCCGCTGTCGGGTCGAGTCCAAGGCGTTCCTCCGTTGACCGGCTTGCCTCCGTTTCTCTTCCTTTCTCCACCGGGATACGTGGCGGCTGGTATGTCCATCACGGCCTGCCGTAACTTGTCTAGACTCGAGCGCTCTTCACGCTGGCGAATGCTCATGTCGCGTAAGCCGAGTAGGATCCCAGTGCGTTCCTGCTCTTCCGTAAGTGGGATGCCCGCTCGCGTCAGGCTTGCACTGATCTCTTCCATGTAGTCGAGGTAGTCTCGACCCGATCGGTTTCCTTGGTCGGCCGAAAAGTAGCGAATGAGTAGAGGCCCTCTGTTTGCGGTAGGCGTATATCCATACCGCTGACGCAGCATGTTCAGCGTGTCCTGGGTGCATGATATTTCGTGGTGGGTGCGGATCGTCCGGAAGAGGGTTGACGGCATGGCTTCCCTAAGAAGGTTGTGCAAGCGTCTGTCGAGGTCCTCGGTGAAGTAGCGGGAGCTGCGACCATTCTGGACGACGTCGCTTGCGTGGGGGTGGGCATCTGTTATCGCGAAGAAATTCGTCTTCCCAAGCGCTGTAGGCGGACGGGTCTTTGTTCAGATCAGGCCACTTGATATTCTTGGTGGGAGACTCGCGTAGTGATCTGTAAAGGTCGTACTCGGGTCGCGAGGCTGCGCCTGTAGGTGCCCCCAAAGTTGCGTTGGGTTGAGTTTCCATTTGGTGGATGTTTTGCACCACAAAATTCGTAGCCCGTCGAACCCAGTTTGTCGTGATAGACGTAGGTTCGTCCTTCCATCCAAGCCACTCGGCTCTGTCGTGTATAGCTCTGTTGATCTTCTCTTTAACGACATCGATGTCGTTCGTCTTCTTGAACCACAGGTGCGCTTCGGCGCAAAGCATCATGAGTTCCTCGTTGTCGGTGCCAATCGGTGGCGGATCGCGACCGGTTGGTGTCCAGTAATCGCGCTTGTTCACCATTGTGGTGTCGCTGACCGAGAGATCGGTGTTAGCGTTGGCGCCCATGGTTGTGGGTGTAGTTTTGGCCAGCTCAGGGATGAGCAGATAAGGATGTAACTCTGTCGGCCTCGCTACTACCACAGAATGTGAGCACTGAACGTCGTATTTGACTAAGAAGCTTCTGCGACTGACTCGTCCAGAAGACTGGTGCGAGCTCGGAAGGAATGAAAGCTGACTCACGTGACTCAGGGTCCGCGCGGTCCTAGGACGGATGTCAACACAATGCACTTGCATTTATTAGGAAAACCAATTCGTCCAATACGTCGGGCTTGTGGACAGCCCCTCACCCGCATGGGCCGAGCTCAGCAGTTTGGCGGTGGGGGTCTGGCACAGGACGACAAAAAGCCACAAAGAGGAGAGAAGAGAGAAAGAAAGAGCCAACGAGACAAGAGATAAAGGAACGGAGGGAGGCAGTGGAACAAAGGAGCGAAGGATAGATGGAAAGAGCGTTGCGGGCAGGAAGGAAATGAGGAAATGAGGAACGTAGGCGAGGAGGGAGGGGTATATCCCACAGAGCGCGGGAGGCGACCTTGTTGCTGATTATATGGGGGAGGAGGGAGGGGAAGAGGGGCCTCGGGTGTGACCAACGTGGCTTGACAACACGCGGGCTCCAATGCGTCGGGGACTAAAGATAGCATGGCTTAGCACACGGCACGGCCAGACACGACCAGATACGACAGAACACGACACGGCACGAGATGACACCAGGTAGGAAGAACCAACGGAACGGAAGGAAGTAAGTCCATCGATGAAATCACCAATCATCAATCATCAATCGCATCTGAAATCATGACTTGCGGCACGGCATGCGGATCAAGCGGGTGGACCAAAAGACGAAGAACCCACAGAACTTGAAAAAGGAAAGACCAAACGTCGTCCACAGCAGGGCCTGCAAAAAGGAGCAAGGAGGGTAGGGGTTGGGTTAGTAACGTGGATCATAAGAGGCGGAGAGGTAAAGAGGAGACAAGAGGAGAGAAGAGAAGAGGAGACGTACCTTAAAGTAGTATCCTTGTGTTCTTTGTTCTTCAGCCTTGATCTGCTTGTCCGTCTCGTTGTAGTGCAGGCCAGCCAAGTTCTGAATGGTCACCGTCAAAGCGCCATTGCACAAGATCCAAAGATAACGAGGCGCGTGCGGAACGTCTTATTGCTATCGTCCATCGTTGGTTTTTCCTTATGCTGCACCACGACCACGGGCGCGACGGCACGTTGAACCACCTCACGGAAATGGGCATCAATGTCCTCTTGTTCTTGTTCCACCTCCTCCACCGTCCCATCGGGCGCAGTGGCCTTCTTGGTATCCACTGACGGCAGTACATCCGCCTTGTCGACCCTTTTGTGCCCCAACTCACATCGTGCAAGTTGCAAAAGGCGTAGACGTTGAGAATGTTGATCAAGCTCGGTGCGATGGCCATGTACTGCGGGAAAGAGGTGATCATGTGCCATGGATCAAGGTACATGATCGAAGCAATCAGGTACACCCCGAACGTAGCGATCAAACTGGCAATCAACACTGTGGTCGATTGTGCATTCGTCATGATTACCGACCAAAACGACTGGGCACCATCGATTTGCTTGGCTAGGTCGCGCATGTCCACCGTCAGCCAAAGCGATACGACAATCAGGTACATGCCCATCACGGCAAAGACGAAAAGGAAAGAATGTAGAGCCGCGTCTCGGCCTTGGGACGATTACCGAGCGCAAGCACAAATTGAAGAATTAGGAAAAAGACATAGACCCATTCACACCCTAGGTTGACCCAGTGTAGCACCGTCAGCAGCGTCTCGCTCGCCGAGTGCAGAATGTTGTCGGGAAGAAACTGAATGATGATGGAAAACGTCAACCAGTAGTTGGCCAGCGAAAACCACGTGACGATCAGGACGACCAAGTTGTACAGCGCTTGAACGTGGAGGAAGAAAATCCGAATGATGTTGTGGCCCGATTGGTACACCTTCCAAAATGGATCAACGAGTAAATCGACGCTGCAAACGAGCCGTTGAGCCAGCGCCGCCGCTGACTGATCAGCTCGGCAGCCCCCTCAGGCACATCCGTTTCGCCCTTGGCGTTCTTTACGTACCCGAGCGTCCAACGGTCTCCGCGCTTAAACACCAATTCAAAGCACAAGATCCGGTCTTCAGCCAGGAACATGTTCTTCGTGAAAATGCCCATACCGTGCAACCCCTTTTTGCCCAACCGGTCGGCCAACGTATGGTCGCCATGAAAGTACTGCTGCAACGGACGGCCCTGAATGGCGCGGAAACGATACGCACTAAACGCACCGGGCAAGACGGAGACGTAACCAAATGCACTTTCCAACGGCTTGTCAAGAATGTTGCTCATCTTGTACTCAAAGTTTTGTGCCGCCACGAGCGGGTTGAGCAACTTGCGCCCACCCTTGATCATGGCGTGAATCTCACCACAGCATCCACCCAGGTGGCGGTTGTTGTACATTGCTTCCCATAGGTAATACAAACTTTTGGGACTGGGCTTGGTGCCCGCATCGAGCAAGATGCACGTTTCGGGTTCGAGATGGCGCCCGAGCGCATTAAACAGCCAGCGATGCGAGTTGATTTTTTTCGAGTTTTTTTGCTTGAGGCAAAAGATCATCTGGACAGGCACCAAGTTGGACTCGTCCGAGCCATGCGGTTGGACCAACGAAGGTTTGGGATCCACAGAGAGTTGGGTCGTGTACTCGAATATATGAGCGACCGTTTCTTTCCCATCGACTTGGCGTTTCATCACTCCGTCCTGGTACACCCCCACTGTCGCCAGCAGGTCCAGCACTTCCTTGTCGCACGGGTCAATACCATCAAAGATGAGCGAGACAACGATCCGTTGCCAGCCGGGACGACCTTCCTCAGCGGACCGCCGCCAAAACTTGGAAGATTTCGACTTGCAAATGTCCCGAATGTTCAGCATGACCCCATGCAACGTACGCGCCACCAGCACCCGGTCCTCATTGTAGTACGTGATGGCAATTAGGATCTCTGTGTCGCGGCCATACAGATCCGACGCACGTAACGTCCATCCGTTCTCCTTTGTAAAATCATCCGGATCACACGTCGCGGCAGTATAGCGCATATGAGTGTACTCGGTCGTCTTGTTTCCCTGTGTCCACTTGGGCTCAAACGAGTTGCGAATCGCCGTTGGCACACGGTGCTCCACAATCCAATGCCCCTTGGTAAGTTTGACCCGACGTGTCATGCCGCGCTTGGGCAGGTTTTGCCGTTGCGCCCAGGCCACTTGCGACTCGACCTGCGACGCACTGTCCCCAGGACCGACGACCGACGAGCCAGGACCAGAGGGGTAGCCGTACGGGCTCATAGGGCCTGCCGGGAGCAACGTCGACCCTCCGTCGTGCAGACTAATCCGGGCAAGGAGAAGGAGAAGAGAAGGACAAGGGCAAAAAGAGAGTGTGTCAGTCAGCATGCAGCAAACGGGGGGGGGGGGGGGGTTGCAGCAAGGACAATCCACGTACCCATAGTAAACCTGGCGGGGAGCCTGGGGCGGGTAATTGATTTCCATCGATGTCATCTTTTCCAGTGGCGGGCCCTTTTCCGAGAGGGGGATATGAGTCTCATCGTCGTACCCTTCGCCGTAGCCAGCGAAGGAGGCATCTTGGTAGCCGTACCCGCCAGCGAGGGCGTGGGCCGGCTGACGTACACGGGCGACGGCGATGGCGACGCAGCGCGACGACCAGGACTGCGGATAGGACTGCGGCCTGGGCTGCGGCCCGGACGCTGTGCGGCGAGTAGGCCTGCGACGGCGCGGCGTACGCGCAGCGGGCGGAGGGAGCGCCGGCGCGCACCCGACATGGGCAGCTCCGTGTTGTACTGGTCGTCGACGGCGCGTAGCGCTGTTGGCGACTCATGAGCAGGGGAGGAGGAGGAGGTGGTGGTGGTGGTGGTGGTGGAGCAGACTGGTTGAGTGTGCCCAGGCTTGCCCCCTGCGGATGCGCTGATGTTGGGGCCCAGGCTGGGCTTCTGCGTGTGGTTCTGGGTTCTGGCTTGGGCTCGCGGCTTTCTGAGTCGGACCAGGGTTCCTGGCACGTGGAGCAGTGCGCGCGAAGCAGCCACGGCGCAGTGTGCTTTACGCCATGCCACGGCCGGGGCCAGTGCTTGTCCGCGCCGCGGCGCCTCCGCTGCCCCGGCGCCACTGGCAGGCAGAGCCGCCCTGGGGCATGCCACCCCTTGTCGCCTCTACAACTGCCTACTGCAGGGACCCGCATGCGCTGCACCAGGTCGCACGCTTACGATCCACCCGACCCTGCGCCCCCCTGCGGAGCCCTGCCCCCCCTGCGCTGCGCTGCTGCCCTTCCAGACCAACACGGCCGATCGCCACGGCACGCCGCTTGGCTGCCCCCTGCCTCGAGCCGAACCTCCACTAGGCGCTACGCTTTGAAATTTAAGCTTAACGGTAAGCTTCTGCGGTATGTATATGATCGGTGGTCTATGATTGGATGATACATGTTGATCGATGATCAATGGTCCTGCCTCCCCATGTCCCTCCATCGGTTGACGCCGACGATGTGTATGGAGGTGGATCTGGATCTGGATCTGGATGTGGATCTTGATTTGGATCTGCAACGGAGCTATGCCGTTCGCTTGCCTACGTCTGGGCTTGTCCCATATCACCCGCAGGCTAGTACGCCATGGAGCGCTCCAGGATGCCCGACAGCGCCTCGGTACTCTGCTCCACCGCCATCTCCGCACGCCCGCGCGAGGTCCAGCACGCGCCGCTGCGGCAACGTGCCCTTGACAATATCGGGAATGTCCGAGGAGGTGTAGCCAATCTGGCTCAGTCCACGCGGCACGTCCAACGAGGCCAAGAACGCCGCGATGCGGTCGTACACGATTTGACCCAGCACTGCCGGGTCCGAGACGCGGTTCAGGTCCGGGTCGTGCGCACTGCCATACTCGGCGAACACCTCGGCGATCTGCCTATGCCGGTCGGGCGAGCTAGGTGCCAAAAATTCAAATACCGCCGGGCCCGTGAGAGCGACCGAGATGCCGTGCGGCACGATCGGGGGTCCACCATGTACCCCGGATGCTTGTACTGCCCATGCGACTTGTTCAGCCCTGAAATCGGATACGACGCCGCATGGCACAACGTTACCCCTGCATTCCCGAACCCGATCCCGGCCAGCCCTGCCGCAAGGCACATCTGCATCCGTGCCTCCTCGTCGAACCGGTTCGCCTTGACCCGAGGCAGGTACTGACCGTCTGCTGCAGCGCCCAAAAGGAGAAGAGGTCCGAGACTGGATTGCGGCCTTGGTACGCAGGACGTAAAAGGGGTGCGAAGGGCGCGGGGTCCGCTCGTTAAACGGCAAGGCAGTGTTACGATTCCAGCGAGTGGAGAGTACATCCAGCCCGGAGCTCACGTGCACCTCAGTAGGACATTCGGCCGTGTTGAGAGGATCAATAATACCAAGTAGGGGCGCAGCGCACGGTTCGCAATCCCCGTCTTGGCCCCTGTCGCAGCATGGTCAAAGATCGCCGTACCCGTCGTCTCGGAACCCGTACCGGCCGTGGTGGGAATGGCAATCAGAGGACGGAGTTGCTGGGAAATGGGCAGGCCTTTACCAATGGGTGCGTTGACAAAGTCCAGCAGATCTGCTCTGGGTAACAGGTAAACAATTGGCCACCTGCACGTGTCCATCGTCGAGCCACCACCGACAGCCAAGACTGGGAAGGCAATCGCATCGTGGCAAACAGTCAGAATGGGCAAGAGCGAGAGCGAGAGCAGGAAGAACGGCATGGCACGGAGAGGGGGGGGGGGGCGTACAATGAGAAAAATCGTTTTTACGAGCATACTCAATCGTGTCGGCCCAGCTAGCATCATTGGGCTCGACGCGAACCCGGTCGTACACTTCGTACGGCACGTTGGCCGCCTCGAGCGACTCGATGGTTTGCTTCATCGCGGTCAAATTGAGTAGGTTCTTGTCGGTCCAGACGCCGACCTTGCGGGGCTTCATTGCCTGCAGGTCAAGTCCCACCTCGCGCGTGACGCCAGGCCCAAAGCGGCAGTTGGACGCAGCCATCTCAAATGCATACTCGCGCTGCACAGCTTGGTCCACAGGCGCAGCAAACGTCCGCGCCGTCTGGCCATGGGACGTGACCATCTTCAGTCCGGCACGCACCATGCTGGCGGTGGACTGGGGACTGCGCATGGTGGCACACCATGGCAGGGGCAGTTGACGCTGTGCGTGAGCTGCAGCAGGTTCTCTGGTGCCAGCCGGCGTTAGACGCACAGTGAGCAAGGGAGGGAGGAAGAACGTACTGATTGTCGAGCGGGAAGCGAGGCGGGGCATGGTGGTGGGAGCAGCGCAGGAGAGGAAGGATGCGGGATGGGGGTTAAAGGGCTAGGGTATGCCACCGGGCGCCGTGTCGACTGCGGACATGTGCTTCTGCCAGCGGGCCTTGTCGCGGCTCTCGCGGCCCCATCGCCAGTCGCCCGACACCCGGCTAAGGCCACAGCCGCAGAGCCGAAGTGTGGGGCACCGCATTTTGCGCCAGGCCACACTCGCCTGGCGCCGCCCACTGGGGTGCGGGGCACACTGGGGTCCCCCACCTGCACCCGACCCCGCTAGGGTTGTCTCCCTTGCGCTTGCGCAGACGGCTAAACCTGTTTTGCCGCTTCCCCATCCCAGTTGGGGTTGCTACGCCCATCGCCACCCCACCTGCGCCCTGGCCCGATGGATGCCTCGGCCGCGACAGCCGGCGCGACGAAACAGCGGCCCGATCGGCCCCAGCGCAAGATCAGACCAGGCACGGCGGTGGTCTCTGCCATCTGTATATCGGAACACCACGCGGACGGACCACATCCCCATCCCCATCCCCATCCCCACAACTGTGCACGCAACTGATGTCTTCCATGACCATTGCTTTTTCTCACGCTGCAACGCGCACCTGCACACGCGCCGTTGACGCGCCGCCCTTGCCGACCGGCACGCGGAGGATATCCTGATCCTGCGTCCCGGCCGGCACGCGCACCCGGATCGTAATCCCATCCTGCCCGCGCGCTTTGCCCTGCGCCACGCCCGTGCCATCGCACGCCGCACACGCACTGGGACGGGGCAAGCTGGCATGGAACCCGGTCGCCTGGCACACCTGGCAATCGATCGATGCTTCTGCCCGCGCAAACTGCGCACGGTGACAAACCCCTTACCACGACACCGACCACACTTGTGCGTCTTGGCTGGACCATGGTGCGCGCCTGAACCGTGGCACAACGCACATTCCATCCCTTTCCCCCGACCCACTTGACCGGCACACGGTGCAACACGTCCCTTCCGACTCGCCTGCTTGCTCACCGTCACACTCGCATCGTACCCGCCCGGTCGGTGCGCTGACCCCCCCGCCGCAGCCTCGCGTCGCGCACGATTGGTATCGGCCATCCGGGTACGCGCGTCCCGCAGCGCACACGATCGATGGCCGCTTGTGGTCCTCGTGCATATGCGACCGCGACGAGGAGGTAGAAGAGGACGAGGAAGAAGAGGATGAAGAGGAAGAGGAAGAGGAAGAGGAAGAAGATGAACGCTTATTAGGAGGAGGACGAGGGGGGAGGAGGGTGTCGGGTGCCCGGTTGGCCATAGCCGAACCCGCCATAACGGTCTTGGTACTTGCGCAACCTACGTGCCTCGGCCCTACGCTGGCTGCGGCGCGAGTCGGGGTTAGGAGCATAGGTCCAAGGTTGTTTGCGGTTCCGGCGAGACCGGGCGCGCGAAGCATCCATTGCCACCTGCGCTAAAAACTCATCAAACTCCGCTTCGGCCTCGGAACGGTTCCCGCCCGGAAACCCATCCGCCATAAACTCTGCGTACCCGTCGGCAAAGCCGGTTTCCTCCCAAGGACCGTACCCCGAAGAGGTGGTGTCGTCGTCCTCGCTTCCCATCGCCTCTTCCCACGCAGCCTGGTCGCTCGAGGTAAAGGGAGCCTTGCCCTGCGCCGCGCGTTTCAGATCGTCGTACGTGTACGTCGCGCGCCGGTCGACAAACGAAAATGGATCGTAGTACTTGGGCCGAGAGGAGGAGAAGGAAGAGGAAGAAGAAGAGGTAGAGGTACGACGAGCGGAGACAAAAGGAGAGGAAGAGGACAGGTGGTCCGATCGTATGCCCTCCGCTTCGAAGCATCTGACAAAGTCGCATAGGCCGTTTGGATCGCCAGGAACTTATCTGATGCACCACTTGTCTTGTTCAGATCGGGATGGTAGGTTTTGGCCAGCTTGTAGTACGCGCCCTTGATTGCGCTGGAATCAGCAGAGGGCATGAGACCTAACGTCGCATAGTGGTTCCGCCCCACCTCCTGCGGCCGAGGGACAGGTAGAAAACGAGCGGGACGAGGGCAGTGCGCCGCCAGGCCAGTGCCCGGGTGGGCGGGGAGCAACGAGGGTGCCATTAGGGCTGGCTCGCTATCCTAAACGCCGCGTGGGAAGCAGCGAGCGGGGGCATGGCGAGGTGATGGTGATGGTGATGGCTCGAGGGACCAATGGCGGACGGCTTCGCCGGCAGCAGCGGCCAAAGAGAAGGCCGGGGCTCAAATTCAAATTGATGATTAGAGTAAAAAAGAAGCATGGCGGAACAGCCATCTCATTAAACCGCGCTGGTTCCGCCGCTCTTCGTCTCATCTAACTAGTAACTAGTAATTGGTGCTGCTCGCAAAAAAGAACAACACCACCCCCCGCGTGCGTCTGGCCAGCGATTGGATCCTGCCTGGTCCCCGCGATGTTCATCCGTTGGTAGACTACTCGGACTCCTCCTCCTACTCCTCCTACTCCGAGTGGGAGAGCGACGAATCGGCCGCGTCCTCCGGCCCTGTCCGCCCACCACGCAAGCGCCCCCGCCTTGCGCCACCACACCCTCCACTCCGTCAGCCGCGCCGCCCGGGCCTGCTGCCCCCTCTGTCGTCGCCCCGCCTGCTCAGCATTCCGCCCGTCCGCTACCGTCGTTTGGAACGCTGCGCGACCCCAGTGCGGCTTGGACACCCTCTTCGCAGCGCATGCAGCGCGCATTCATTTACCTTGAGATGCCTATCTTTGCCCCGCTCGACCGTGTGCTCAGTGACGCATCCACCGTAACGCATACTACTGGCATTCACTCGCCTTGGGTCCCCCCGGTGCAGTGGATGCTGCGCCAACGACACCACATCTCCTCACTCGCCCTTCTCCGTCGCAGCCCAGGACGAAGTACACTTGCCCCGTCAGCTGCAGCTTTGGCGCCTTCCCTCCCCGTCCAGCGGTCCGTCTGGCCTCATTTGATTCCTTTACCGACGACGCTAACCAGCTCGTCTACCTCGCTGCCTCGGTCGACCCACCTACCCGCTCCCAACTCACTGCACTGGCATCCACCCTGCACAGCCACCTCACCCACCTCCTCACCGTCCCCCCGCCGCCTACTACAGCGACAACCGGTTTCACCTCAGCTTCCTCTCGGCCGTGCTGGAGCAAGCCGAGGGGGATGGGGATCGCGTCCCCCCTCGTCCGCGGTGTCGGGAGAGACTCGCACGCCCTTCGATCGTCTGGTATGGGCTTGACCAACGCTCAACTGTTGCGTCGCCAGGGCGCGTGCCTCGATACCTCCCACGGCTTGTACCACGGTACCTTGCCCCCCGTCCGGGCGTAGACCAGACCGAGGCTCACCGCGCAAGTCACGTGCCGAACAACGAGCTGGTGCGGCATTGCGCTCCCTTCCGCCCATAGGCCCGGCGCACTGTGTCTTCGCTTGGGACGTCAGTTTTACTCCTTCCCCCTGGGCGAGCCGCATGACGCATGAGGCTTGAGGCTCAAGCTTGAGGTCAAGCATCTTCCCCCTCTCTCCCTATACCTTTGCATCCGTACACCACACACCAGTATATATACCACAGCACATCAACACACAAACCACAGCACATCAACACCACAACACTACAACACTACAGCACTACATCACTACCCAGCCCAACTCTCCACACCCGGGCGGTACGGATGGGCGCGCGGGAGGGAACGCGCGAGGAAGAATGCGCTACGGTCGAGCTCGGGCCCACGGTGCCCGAGGAACACGGTGCACGAGGTGGATAGGCAGCCTGACAAACACATGGTTCTTTTGTACAACAATGCGTGAATGTAAAGTGGACAGGCGAGGAGTGCATATAGACCATACGCTTTTGAGTCTCCCTCCACCTCTCCTCCACCTCTCCCTCCACCTCTACCTCCCTGCCTACCACCGGTCATCCAGCGCCGGCGGCTACGCTCTGGATCGTGCCCTCGCGTAGGGGAGCGCCAGAACCAGCGTGGCAAGGGAGAGGCAGGTGCGAGGGGCGAGAGGCGAGAGGCGGAGGGGAGGCGAGAACGAAGATAGAAGAACTGACACGTTCAGGGGATGGATGGAGTGCGAGGTCAAGGGTCAAGGTCAAGGTGCGATGGGCGAGGTGCAGGTGCAAAGTGCAAAGTGCAAAGTGCGAGGCGTAAGTACCTCCGCCTTCCCCGCCTCGCCGCGCAGGAGGGTACGATGGAACGAGTCGGATGAGTAGTGAAGCGTGAACAGGTTCAAGAGGGAGGCAACGCGTGCAACGCGTGCAAAGCGTGCAAAGCGTGCAAAGCAAAGCCCAGCGCGGCACGGCCAAGTTGTGCGCTGGTGGCATCATCTAGCAGTGGGCATCGAGCGTTGAGCTTCGGGCATCGAGCCTCGAGCTTGAGCTTGGGGCTTGAGCCTCCCAGATTCAATTGGGTGTTCCGTTTTGCGAGAGGGAGAGGAACAGTTCGTAGATGCCAAACATGACGGTGGTTGGGTACGACACGGAGCAAGTGAGCTGACAGGCCACCGTACAGCGCAGCCGCGCCTTCTTCCCGTACCACCAGGCGGAAGGTTTGTGCGAGGCCAGTGTAACGCTGGGGCAAGCGGTGACCTGGGCGGGTGGGATCCAACGGCGGTTCCTGGCGCATGCGCGTACGCAACACTTCGTGCGGATACGTAATTAACGCCGCAACCAACTTGGCGATCCCAGCTGCGCCCACTGCGCCCGTCAAACGCGATGTGGCACTGATAACGGCACTGTCGTCTTTGGTACCCAGTACAGCCTGATGCTTTGGTCGCGCCGACACCTTTTTCAGTTGCTCGTACAACGTCCACTGTAACGTCCCCTCGGTCACACCAGGTACGAGGCGGTGTTGCCCTTGTACAGCCCTTGGGCCCTTCGAAGAAAGTATACGCCGCGGACCATCTGATACTGGTCGTGGTCAACGGGCGGGGAGATTGTACCACTCCTCCTGCGGTGGTGGACAGGCGGCGGAACCGGGGGGCCTACCAGGTCCTACCGCCGCCACCGCCGCAGCGATCGCTTGGGAATGCCGCGCACGTTCCAGTTGCAACGCGTTTCACCACCCAAATCGGATTCGTCACTGTTGCCGTAACCATGCCGGCAAACGCAGCGGAAGAAAGATGGATCAAAGGCGTTTCCCCCCATTGTTGCAGTGCGCAGCTAGAATTTGTTTCCCATTGCCATACGTGTAAAAGTTGATCGATCGCGCAGGTACCACACCTACCAACGTAGGACCCAGTCCTTTGAACAGCGCACGCACACCTTCTTTCCTCGCAATGTCCCTGCTCAGCAGAAAGGTTGTAGGTAGTTAGCCATCCATCCGTCTCTGTTCGGCTGAGGTTTCGGGTTCGGGTTCGGGTTCGTCGGGAGCAAGAACCAACCCGACCAAAACCAAACCAAATCCAAATCCAAATCCAATCCAAATCCAAATCCAAAACGAACGATCCGACCCCGACCAACCAGAACGAGAGGAAACAAAGAAAGGGAAGGGGGAGGAAGAGCGTACCGAACCAAGTACCCCGTCTCAACAAACGAGTAAGCCATCGCCCGAACGGAAGCCAACGTGCCTTGTGCCGAACTCGGCGCAGCAACACGACGAGGTCGACGGTACATGTCAGACTGCAGACGCGTCTTGACCACATCAACGGCGACGTGACCACTGCACCGCACATACCTCCCACTCCACGGCGGCAAAGTGCACCCAGCCGCCCTTGGGCACCAGCGGCGCCGAGCTAGCTCCCGAAGCGGTGGCAACCGGCGCAGCCGACGTAGCAGACGCGAGGGAGGCACAGACGGAGACGCAGATGGAGATGGAAAAGAGCGGAGGCAGAAACGGGAGCTGGTACAGCAGAGCTAGGGGACGAGCGCGAGCGTAGGTCCAGGCTGGCCTCGAGCTCGTCGGAGGTGAGGGTGAGGAGGAGGACATGGCAAGTGCGTCGGTTAGGTCGGCGGTGAGTTGGGGGGTGTCCCAGTCGGGGGGATGGGGGGCGGCCATGACGGCGAGAGGAGAAGGGGAGAGGGGAGACGAAGATGAAGACGAAGCGGAAGGTACCAGGGACAAAGGCAAAGGCAAAGGCAAAAGCAAAAGCAAAAGCAAAAGCAACGGGAGGGGAGCAGAGGTGGGACGCAATTGGAGGGTGTGGGTCGGCTGACGGTGGGTAAGCCAGCCACAGGAAGCTGCAAAAAATTATACCCGCCGCCCGGGCGCCGGGCGGAATCGGCGTCGGGCATTGCACCGATCGAGCGTCGCTTCCCCTTGCTGGTCACATGACCGCTCACATGATGCATGCCATATCACATGTCACATGTCACATGTCACATGTGATGCCGCCGCCACGTCGGTCTCACCAACGTCTCACCTCGCGCACAGGCCCGCCGCGGCTCTGCCCCGCCTAAGGCCTAACCACACACCCAAGTCCCGTTTCCACCATGTACGTTTCCGGGCTGATCGCGCCACTTCCATCAGATCGCCCCAGTTGGGAAACAACATCCACACACACACAGAGAAACAAAGAGAGAGAGAGAGAGACCAAACGAATGAATCCGGGCCCGGCCCGGGGACACAACCAACCAACCAAAGAAACCACAGACCAAAAACGAAAACGAAAAAACCAAAGAGAAGACAAGACAAGAGAGAACCCAACAACGTAATGTGAGAACCCAACAACGTAATGTGCCGTACCGTATACCGCACCGTGCCGTGGCACGAAACGACAACGACAACACACGTCACGGTCCCGTCGCGCATACAGAGGCAGAGAGAGCAACCGTAAGACGTAGTCGATTTCGATTTCGTTGTGTTGTGTTGTGTTGTGTTGTGTTGTTTCGGCACTGGTAGCATCTGCCTCACTCTTGTCTTGCTCTTGCTCTCGTTCTCGCTCGCGCGCTCGTTCTGTCTCTACACAGGCCGCAGGGGCGCAACCGACCTGACCGAGCCACGACCGGCCGACCGGCCAGCGCCGCCGTCTCGCCCAACCGGGGGAACTCCGTGTACTGCGGCGGCGCCTCGCTCTCGCCCTCCCACAAAGACGAGGACAAGGACACCGACGCTCCAGCCGGCACAGGCGCAGACGCAGACGACACAACCCCACCCCACGCCGCGTAGAAGACTCAGCCCCCACCCCACGCGCAGACCGACTCACTGGTCTGGGCGGCGCGACCGACGCTCGCCCCGGTTGCAGACGCGGTTGCAGACGCGTTGGCGGTAGCGCCCCGGCTCACCCCGTCCTCCCACCTCCACCCCCACTTCCACCCGCACCCGCACTCGCACCATCCCTATCCCTATCCCCAGCGCGCCGCGCACCAGGACTGAGGGGGGGAGAAGCGCGAACCGCACCCGCAACCGGAACCGTAAGCGGGAGCGACACGTCGAATTGGCTAGTCTACTCGCTTCTCTATCCCGGTCCCGGCCCCGCTCGCGTTCTCTGTCCCGTCCCGTTGGTGTTCTCGTTCTCGTTGGTGTTCCCTTTCGTGTGCCCGGTCGCGATGACGTTCCCGATCGCGGTCGCGGTGGTGGTCCAGGTCCCGGTCCCGATCGCGGTCCCGGCGGTGGTCCCGGTCCCGGGCGCGTGGGCGTGGGCGTTCAGGGTGGCGTGGAGAGGGACGTTCTCGTTCATTCTTACCTTTCCGTTCACTCTTCCGTTCACTGGTTCGTTCACTGGTTCGTTCACGCTTCGGTCAGTGGAGGTAGGATGGTGAGGTGGTGGTGGGGGGGTTCGGTGCGTGGTTCAGCGGACCGGTGCGAGCGCGACGCACGACGCGAGAAGATGATGATGAGGTAGCGGGAGCCGGCGCTAACGCGGACGCCGAAGGCGCAGGTGCGGGGGGGCCAGCAGGACGTAGCGACGCAGGTACATTGTCGCCACCGGCAAGAGCGAGACTGGGAATGGGGAGGCTCAGGTGGTGCTGTTGCGTCCATGTGGGTCGTCCGGTTGGTCTCGGTGGTCTCGGTGGTCTCGGTGGTCTCGTTGGTCCAGTCCGTCGATTCGGTCGGTCAGGTCCAGTCGGTCCAGTCGGTCCACGCGGTCCACTCGATCCACTCGGTCCACTCGGTCTCGTGGGTCTCGTCGGGACTGCTCCGCCACTGCCTGGGCGGAGGAAAGTGTACGTGAGCGACCGAGTTGCGCGCGGGCTTGGAGCGCGGTTTGGCCCGTCGCGCTCAGAGGGACGTAGGCGGGGAAAGGTTCGAGGGGCATACCCCCGGTCCAGGAGCAGGTTGGTTGCCCACTTTAGTTTCTGGTGTGAAGACTACTTTTCTCCCCCCCCCTCCTCCTGCTCCGATTGCTCTTTCGTTTCCTCCTTGTCCCAATCCTCCGCCTCCGCCTGAACCACCACCACCGGGACCTCGACCTCCACCGACGCAGGCACACCGGTCCGCCTCCGTGTGCGAGACCAGAGTGGCGTACGGAAGGGGAACAAGGGCCGCGGACCCTAAGGCGTCGCCCCCCCTCCCCCTCCCACACCCATACCATACCTCCGTGCCACTCTGGTCGACCGAACGTATCGGGCTGGCGGGGATAGTACACCCCAGTCCCCAGGCCACTCCCACCCCCTCCCCCGCTATCCCCCCGCCATTGGGCACGGAAGTCCGTCCCGTGCAAAGGGACGCGGCACACCATGCGCCAGCGGGGCAAGGAACGCGTTCTGTACCACTGCGCCAACTCTTGGTTGAACAGGAGCCAGCGGGAAGGGGGTGATCCCATGCCCTGTGCAGGCACCGACGCTGGTGCCGAGCTGGACAGCAGGGCGCGAGATGCAATGTGGTCCGGCACACGGGGGAGGGCAGAGGGTGGTGGCGGATGAGAAAAGGCCAGCGCGGCAAACTGAAGTGGTCCTTGGTTGGGAGACCGGACGCAAGGGCCGAAGCAGAACCAGAACCAGAACCAGAAGCGGACACGGCCTCGGCAGCCGAAGCAGCAGAAACGGCAGCTGCTTGGTGTGGAAAGGCGCCTACCACCGTTTGGGATACAAGGTCGAGAGGTACGTTGGCCAACACGTCGTCTTTGGGAATGGGCAGGGCGGTGGGGCCGGCGCACACGCGAAACCCTTTGGGAGGCCGGTTGCTCACGGGGGTCGTATCGGGCGGGTTGAGAATAGGTGGGGCGGCAGCAGGTCGGATGGACGTGGATGTGGACGTGGCGCCGGGTGGGGAGGTAGGCCGAGTCGCATTCGACCTCGGGCCGAGAGGGGGGCGAGCGGGAGGAGAGCGTTGCCATTCTCGTTGCGGGTAGAGGTGCAGTCGTGTTGGGATGGCCGTGGCCATGGCTGTGGCTGTGGGTCGGGCGTGGCGAGGGGGCGAGCCGAGGTGAGGAGCCGGGGCAGGCACGGGACGAGGGCGCGGCTGGTAGGACAAGGGCCGCGCAGACGAAGGGCGGGGAGGCGTGGTGGAGGGGGGACGCTGTGGTGGTGGCTGTGGTGCGGGGCGGCAGGCGCAGCGGGTGGGGAGCGATGGGCGGGGCGGGTGGGGGCGGGGCAGGGGCAGGGGCCGGGGCGCGGGGACGCGGACGCGGGGAGGGATGGGAGGCTGGGGGGCGGCAGGGGGGCGGGGGCAGTGTGGGCCAGGGCCGGTGGGAGAGGGCGCGGCGGCGCGGGCGGCGCGGGGGGAGGGGGGGGGCGGCGTGGCGGGGCGGGGCGGCGGGGCGGGGAGCAGACGTGGCGCTGGAGGGTGGTGGGCGACGCAAAGTGATGGGAGCAGCGCGGGCAGTAGTACTGCGCCTGGGCGCGAGGCGGAGACCGGGGAGGGGGGTGGGGATGGGGGGCGTAGGTGCGAGGGGAAGGTCGCTGCTGCTGCTGCTGGCGCCGCTGCTGGCGCTGGCGCTGCCGCCGCCGGTAATGAGCTCGAGGCGGGACTTGAGCATGGCCACGGAGGGCCTGCGGGTGATGGTGATGGTGCGGGGGCAAGAGGCGGCGTGCTGTGGGCCGGAGGCAGCCCGCCGATCGATCCTCCCATCTCTTGTGGCGCGCGCGGCGGGGGATGGCGAGTGTCTGGGCTGGATAGAGTACTAGGGTGCCACTGTGTATGTCTGTCTCCTTGCTTCTCCGGCGCGTCACTGTCACTGGATCACTAACTAGATCCCTAGATCACTTCTCCCTCTTCCTGGCGCTTGCCTCCGACCGTCGATCGAACGCACAGGTCGCCCGAGCCAGCCACCAGCAGGGACAGCCAGCCAGGGGCCCCTGACGGCGCGCTGCTCCGCCCGCCTTGGGGGCGCAGGCACTGTGCTGAGGCCATCGATGATCGCCATCATCCCCCGCGCTCCCACACACCCGACGCACTCCCGCCGCCGCCTAGACGTTCAACCCAGACAGCCCCGACTCACACGCACGGCCGCAATGACGTCATCCCACCTCACTCCCCACACGGATCCATCGCCCACACACCCCAAACAGGAAAGCTCTCTCAAGTATACGCAGATGCCATTTGGCCCGTGTGTTCAACCTTCAACCTCCAACCGAAGGCCCACCGTCGTCACTCTATCCTCTCGGCACGCGCACTCGTCTCTCTGCCCCTGGGCCGCCATGTGGCAAGGGGAGTTGGGTCTGGTATAATCCCAACTCTTCGTGTTTGAGGGTTTATTCCCTCTGTAGCATAGAGTACGCGTAGCTTTGCCCAGCTTGGAATTCCCCGCAGCCAGAGAGAGAGGGTGCTGTGGCCACTCCTAGTTCACCAATCGCACACCCACTCGCCAGCCCATCTTCCCGCACGCCACAGTCCCTGATCAGCATGCCTCCCCAGCATCCTCCCCTTGCCAGTGCGCCGCCTTGCTGTCCCGTGTCCCGCCCAACTCCGACTTTGCTCAGCCCTGCTCGCCTTTCTTTCCCCCCCCCCGCCGGCATCCGCCTTCTACGATTGAGTGACCGACGTTGTCTCCTCCCGCATCCATCGACATCAACCCCCACCTCATCGGTTGCCTCCCCCGCCCTTGGTCCGGCCGTACACCCGCAGGACTTGATCCATCCGTCGTCAGCGGCGGGGGTACGACCCCCCCCCCCCTCCCGACTGACGCAAGCAATGGTCAGTGTGAATGGCGTCGAATCGGACACCACGAGCCGTGCTACATTGGTTCCACAATGTCCCGTTGGTCCTGATGTTGGCGCCCTTCTCCTTTTTCTTCCTACCCGTGGCAATCAAGGGGTTCGCCCGTGTACTCCCTTTGCTCTTAGGCCGCCCCATCACAGGCCGAGTGGACACGCGCACAGTCCACCCTCCAATTGTATAGGTCTGAAAAGTAGCACAGACCCTAGCTATACGCTCTATGTCCTGATGCGTACTAATTGCGTACCCCTTTGCACGATTGGGTCTAGGGTTCGGTCGAACATCCTATCGCCCTGCGTCGGTCTTGGTGCTGGTTTCCACCGTTCCGGCCGCCACGCAGCCCCAGCGTACGGTCCTTGGTCCAGTCTTGGGCCCAACTCCAATTTCTTGTTTGGATATTACAACTAAGGAGTGGATCCTGGGAGGCCGTGGTCCGCTGCTCATGTATTTGGTTGTTGGGTGCCCACGTTGGGGGGGTTCCTACGTTCCTCGCCCATCTCCCTCGGGGCTTGGATGCACCGCTGGATGGTTCGACATTCTTGTGTGCAAGACCTTGGGATCTTTGTCGTCGGGTTCATGTGCACTGATTGTATCAACAGTGCCAGTAAAAACTTCCTCGTGCTTCTCTGTTTCCCTGTGCAAACAATGTCCTCCCGGTCGAGATCTCAACACCATCTCTCTGTGTGCTACGTTTTCAGGTGCTATGTCTGGGTGCAGTGCATCATGGTTCCACCTATTGTATGCTTCTCGCCCCGCCGCCACTTGGCCAATGCGATTTGGCATGTTGCATCTCTTCATTCATCTGTTTCCTGCTCTCCCCTAACCCCTGGCCTACTTCGGCCCCAATCCTGCCGGCGTGCAGTGCTCCTGTGTGGTGGTAACCGATGAGATGGGTTTTCCTCCCTCTGTGTTAGCCCATGCAATTGAAGACACACCCGTCCTCCTCCCCCCACCTCCGCCGCTTCGATTCAGGTTCAATGGCGTCGATTGATCCCTGTTTTGCTTTACGGGCTGTACCACTCTGTACGTGCGCCAGCGCTTTGGGTCGACAGTGCCATGAGACCATTTTCTCGGGTCCCAGTGCGCTTGCGGAGGGGACCGCAGACGGTCTGAAAACTGTGAGAACTGACACTGGGAGAGAAATCTGGGCTGGGGGGAACCTGAGCAGGGAGGGAACAAAACTGGCAATTTCATTGGAACATATGATTACTGTTCAACCCGACTACCATGGGGACGGAGGTGTTTCTGATGGCCATGGGATTGGGGTTCTCGCGTTCGATCCGCCGCTCCTTTTCCTCCTTCCACAGTGGGAAGCTCAGTGGTATTCACACTCAGCCTCAGAAGGTGGACGTTGTACTCGGCCTCAGAAGGTGGACGTTGTTCGCCGCAGCGCCACGCCAGTGCCAAAAAAATACGCCCGGGTCACGTGCATGGGCGCTAGGGTTGGATGGTGGTTGGGGTTTTGTTTTGGGCAGCCAGCAACGCTTTGGCGACGACCACGTTTCCTTTTCCTCCTTTTGCTCTTCTGGCCTTCGGCTGCCGCTACCACCACCACCACCTACTGCCGTGCTACTGCTGCTGCTGCCCCCCCCCCCCTCCTCTGTTTCCCACCCCCTCCGTTACCATGTGGAGCTCCCAGCCGCACACCATTGGCGCCATGCCCCACACCCCCACCCCGTCTGCCTTGGCCCCCGCCGCAGACCCCCCGCCTCACCAGCCGACCGCAGCGCCAATTACTTGCCTGGCTACCTGAGCAAGATCAAGGATACCAGGGTACGTTTCTTTCTGATCTCTTTTGGGGGTACCAGCTCTGCTGGTGTGCTGCTCATGCGCATCTCCCCTCCCCCTCCTCTTCCTCCTCCTCCTCGTTTTCCTCACTAACCTTCCCGCTCGATCAGCCCTACTCGTCTCTCTCCAAGCCAACCCTTCCGTCCTCCCCGCCGCAGGCCGATGAGACCGGAAGCGACAGTGTGCTCCTCGCCCCGCACCGCCAATCTACCGCCCACTCCACCTCGCCGCAGCATGCTTTCTCCTCGAGCTTTTTCCAGCCACGTCACTCGGCACGGTTCAACGACTCGTTTGCCACCAACACCGACTTTGGTCCTGCTGCCACGGGCAACTTGTCTGTCGGACCGGGCGGGTCGCTCCGTAGCTTTCGCTCCCCAGCCGCACGTGGCAGAGATAGCGTGTTTGGTCCTTCGGGTCTACGCGCACGCGGTAACCCCGAGCCTTTGGGCTTGACTCCTAGCGCTAGCTTTAGCTTTAGCGTTCATGATCCCGCTGGCTCGTTGGTCGAGGACGACCAGCCGCCCCCGCCCGTCCAATCCCTCGAGGACGAAGAGGTGATGAACTTCAACGAGCACTGCTCCGGGGCTGGGACTGGGATCGGGACCGGGATCGGGATCGGGACCGGGACCCGGATTGGGTTCGGGATGGCCACCTTCTTCCACCCCTACGCTCTCGGCTAGGGGGACGACGAACGTTCTGCCTTCCCCCCTGGTGCACCTGCCTTGGTCCCCGCGGCACGGGAGGAATAGCAAGGTACGCACGGTACTCTTGTTTGGCTTCCCGCGTTCGTTGGAGGCACTGGTCCTGGACCACTTTGGTACCGGTCTCGTCTCGTCCGAGTGGGTCCCGCTCTCCCACGCTCAAGATGGGCCCGGGTACGTCCAAGCGGTCTATGCTGATGCCAGCGCCGCGTTCCGTGCGCTCCGTCGGTCGGGCGAGTTGGTCGCGGGCTTGGCTATGGTCGGCGTGCGCGTTCAGGACGACGAGGTCAACCGCCTGCTCCTCCTGGACGGCTTGGCATCAGCTTCGGTTTCAGGTTCAGGATTGGTCACTGACCATCGGTCCGGATCAACAGCTCACCCTGCAGCTACGGCTTCAACGCCCCAGTCCCGACCGCGTCCCCGCGCGTCCATGGGCCGACCAATGAGCGTGATAGGAACTAAGGACTCGGCCTTGGCGCCCCCCGCCGCTGATACGTCTGCCTCCTTTTTCCGCTTGCCTGGATGGTCCAGCCCGGCTAACAAGACCCAGGACTTGCCCCCGGCCGATAACCGGTCTTCCTTCTTGGGTCGTGTCAATGACGCTGTGTTTGGTTGGTAACCGGGAACCGGGAACCAGGAACCAGTAACCGGGAGCCAGTTAACCGAGAGCCAGTAACCGGGAGCCAGTAACAGGTAACCAGGGTAATAGGTACCTGGGAACTGGGTAGGTTGACGACGTTGAGACGTCAACCGTAAAACGTATAGGTCGTCGCTTCGCTCCCGCTCTTTTCGTTGCCCTCGTCCTCGGTCCTGCCCCCCCCACCCACCCCCTCCACCCCCGGCCAGAACTCAAAAGCATACTGTGCCCCCCCCCCACCCTCCTCCTCTTCCTCCTCCTTCTCTCCCAGATCCCTTCGTCTTCGCCCTCAAATCACTTGATTCATCAACCAGCCCCAACTTATCTCCCCGTCGGCAGGGCATGTAATTCTTTAGACACCCGATTCCAGGCTCTACACTCTCGTCCCCCTCTCCCGCCTTGACCTTGACTTGTATAGATAGCAAGAGGGAGCCGTTGCCCTGCTACAGAACACCAAAAACGAAACGCATTCGTCGTTTCCTTGCTAGTACCAGTACCTGTACGCTTTGCCCGTTCGGGGGGGGGGGGTTACGGGCGGTAACCCAGGCTACGACCTGGGATGGGCGCGTGGGCGCCTTGGCGAGGCGGGCCCGTAGGCACCTGGCGCGCAATCACAGCTTGTTGGTTGCGCGTGGCAAAGTCCACCAAGGCCCTGGCCGTGCGTTCCGGCGCATCTTCATGCAACACGTGTCCGACATCAGGAAAGACAAGTAGTTGGAACTTGCCCTGCATCTGGCCCAGCAGTAACGCCTTGTCCAGCCGGTCGGCCCCGGCCAAGATGAGTAACCGCGCACAACGCACACCCAGAAACCCTGCTCAACCCTTGGAACCAGGAACGCCAAAACGGTTCGGTCGCAGCCAAGTGTGGCTCCACACGTATGCGTGGGTCGTGTCGATCTGCGGGACTGGCGCGGAAGCCGATCATGTTCTTCCTCTTTCTCTTCTCTTTCTCCTCGTTTGGTTCGGGGTGCTCGCCTCGCCTACCCTCGTGTTCCTTCCAGCTCAGGTTCGCATCGTCAGGTCTTCCATCGTCTCCTCTTCTTCTTCCTCTTCTTGCTCCGCCCCGCCACGCACGGGAGGAATGTAATGCGGATTAGGCCGGACCAGCGGCGGCACACTCCGCCGTGCCGAATCACGATTATGGATCGTACCGCTCGCCACGTGCCACTGGATCGCAGCGGGCACGAAGCAAAGCCCATGGGGAACGAAGCGACCATAGCTCGCATCGTAGGTAACGCTTCCATCGCCGTACCTTCCACCACATCCAGTACCGCCCCCCGGTCAAATGTACATGTGGTAACGCACCCTTTTTGGTCCCCCCCACTGGGGCCAAGGCATGCGCCACAGCCGTGGCTACCGCCCCTCCCATACTGTGCCCGACCAACACCAGTCGCACATCCCTTTCCGGGGGCAACACACGACCCAATACCGCTACCGCATCAAGCGTCAACGTATCCAGCGACATGTTGAGTGGCTCAGGCCAGCCAGCGTGCCGCGTACGTCCATGACCACGACAATCGTACGTCAACACCCCGGCCGTACCTTGCGTCAAGCGCGTCACTGCACGCGCCAACAACCAAATGATAACCCGGCGTACCAGCTCCATGAAACAACACATAAATCGTTCCGGGACCTTGCGGTTGGCCGCCGCGGCTACCTGCGCCCCAGCACTCGGGTGCACCGTATCGGTCGTCACGCGGGCCGCGGGGACCGCACGCCGAGACGCTTCTTCCTCCTCCTCGTCCGATAAGTGCGGCGGCGTCAGCGCGGCTAGGTCCGCATCGGAAGGCCCAGGACCCATGGTAGTGGCAGAGGCAGAGGCTGTAGAAGTCGGAGCCGGTGCGGGAGTGGGAGCCGGAGCAGGAGGAGACGACCCAGTAGGCGGGGTGTAGTACACACGAAACGTCGCTGTCTTACCCTCCACGCCCGTTTCCACCACATTGCTCTCGGACCCGGGCTGGGGAAGCGGACAGGCAGCCGGGCGGGGCACGGGGTACGTCACATCCACCTCGAGCGCCTGGGCAAAACAGTCGTCGGCCGGGACAGGTGCCCAGGCAGGATCTTGCTCCACGGGTCTGCGGTGGCCAGCGAGACGCGGACGTACAGAGGGCATGCCCGGGTACGCAAGTGGGGCCAACGCATCGTCTTCCGCCGCTTCGTCGGTGCCGGAGCTCGGGTCGGCACCAAAGCCGCGAGCGGGGCGGAGCTGAGCGCGTCCAGTTGCGCCTGCGCTTCGGCCAGCGCTGCGTCGATGTGCGAGCTGGGCGGGGGCGTGGGCGGGATGGAGCCAGCGTGTCCGCCGGCGGAGCCTTGGAGCACGCGGTGGCGCAGGTCGCTCGGCATGTTGCAGGCGGTGGGGGCAGGCCGGGGGGGCCGATGGAGCAACAGCACAAGGGAGACGAGCCTAGGAGGTCTGGTCTGGCTGGCCAGGGGGCACCTGGGCACGGCCCCCCCCGTCCCCTTGCAGAACGCAGTTCAGCACACTCGCCCCCTGGGGCGCAGCCGCACACTGCCCCCCTGCCCCCGCCCATTCCGCCGCCGCCACACGCTCACCCATCGCACGCCATCATGCATCATCCGTCGCATCTGTCCCAGCAGATGGAAGCACACCCATCTCAGTCGCCCCCACCGCCAGCGTCTCTTTGCGGCCTCGCCAGCTCCCCCTTCCAGCGCAGTCCAGTCCGCACGCCATGGAACGCGTCGGGGGTGTATCGGAGAAGCCCTGGGCCAAAAAACAATCCTGGTCAATATGAGGCTTGAACTCATGACCTTGGCATTACCAACACTCTCAACTCTTCAGCAGAGACGTATTAGTACCACGCTCTGACCAACTGAGCTAATCGACCAATGATGCCCCCTGTTCCGTCAGATGAGCTCCTGTCCCAACATTAGCATTGCTTGAGTGCTCTCCATCCGCCCTTTCTCCACATGAGTAGCCAGTAGTCGATCCGACGCATTCGGGTCCTTATTGATGTACGAGTTCATTGCTTCTACCGCCACCCCTGAAGAGAGAGACGTGTGGGGCGGCGATAGGAATGTAAAAGGAGGTAAGATACAAAAAAAAAGAGACAAAACGCAGCGCAGCGCACACAAGCCGAGGCCAAGACACGAACGAGAACAGACAACGCATATACCAACAAACAGTCCCACTCTGTAGCGAGAGGCGAGAGGCGAGAGAACGTGCGATACTCTCATCCCCCCTGACGAGGAGAAAAGGTAACCGGCGTCATAAAACCGTTCTTTCTCCTCGCACATCCTCCCATCCACCCTCCACAAAAGACAAACCGGCCCTCCGACCCAAAAGCCAGGATGCCAGGAGGCTAGGAGGAATCCTACCTCTGTCCTCCGTCCTCATCGTCCTCACTCTTCCATGTCCTGGTGCAGCATGTAAAAACTGTTCGCCGGTCCAACCAATGATGCTGAGCAACTGCCGTGCCTCCTCGATCGTCGCACCGTGCAACGTCACATGCAGCGTCTCGGCCCCGCGCGTGTAGGCATCGCGCAACCGTTCCACCAACTCATCCCCTGCTGTCGCAGGTGACAACGCACGCAACAGGCCCTCCAACGCACCCAGACGCGCTCCCAACACGAACCGCTCCCCACTCACCTTCTGCACCGACGCAAGCCCCGAAGGAGCACCTTGGCCTCGTCCCACCACTCGGCCTCCGTTGCGTTCGAGGGGGCAAACAGGATGGATCCAGACCCTGAGTGTGAGGTTGAGTGAGAGTGCGACGAGGCGGAATCGGTTGCAGCTTCCCGCTCCAACGTGGCGTGCAACACCGACGGACCGTCAAGGAGAAACATCAGGTCCGGATCCAAGGGCACGGTGAGCGTAGTAGTGGGCAATTGTCCAATGGCCGTGCCCGGGAGGCCGGGGTAGAGAGAAATAAAACGTGCTTGTCCTGCCGCCGTAGGGATCTGGCCAGCGGCAGCCATGCGCATGGTATGTGCCCAGGCTAGCGTCGGCAACCGCTCAGCGGGACGCAGGCCCAGCGAGGCCAGCGTCACAGCGCGAGCGCACGGTACGAAGGCGCCAGCGTCGCGGCCAGACGGTTGATGGGTGAGGGCGGCGGAAACCTTGCTGGGCAAAAGATCGGAGCGCACGGTGGCCCGCAGCCGAGGCGGGACGCAGGGCCAGGCGAAAAGGCAGGGCAGGACGAACAGGGCAGAGGGAGGAGGCGACGGCAGCGGGCACGGCACGCGCGACAGGTACAGCGCGCAGGGACGATGGCCGCAGCGAGAGGGAAGAGAGAGCGAGAGCGGGAGCGGGTGGGAGTGGGCGGCAACAAAGGCCTTGGCAGCCGGGAGGGCAAGCGAGAGCTTGGCGTAGATGGGTGCGGCGACGAGGCGGCGGGCGGCAAGCGCGGCGAGCGCAGCGCGGCGAAGGCCGGTCCAAGCGGCCGGGGCGGCGTGGGTGGTGGGCATGGCGGAGGGATGTGAAGGCAGATGGAGAGGGAGATGGAGATGGGGGTCCCCTCGCACGCACGCGCCACTCGACGAGCTGGAGGCTGGACAGGGGGAGGTGGTGGGGGGGGGGAGCGGGGGCGATTACTAAGGGCAGCGTAAGGCAACGCCACATGCCAGGGGGCAGGCGCACGTGCACAGAGGGGGGTTACGTCATTCGCCTGGGGGCTGGGTTTGGGTGCGCCGACAGAGGCTGTGCTGTGTGGTGCTGTGCAGTGCTGCGCACTGCTGCGCAACGCGCAGGTTAGGGTCCCCTTTGCCACCTGCCACGCGAAACATGCAATATTCAAGGGCAACGTTCAAGTTCAACCCGCATCCCAGCCGCACGTTACATTTCAACCGCCTAGTCACAAACCTCTGCTCACTATCACTATCACTAGTCACTGCCACCGCCCCGGACTTCCGCCAACGCCGCCATCGCCCGCCACCGCATATATCCTCCCCGCATCCATCCTCGCCGCCCGCCACGCGCCTCGGCATGGCCCCCACGCACCCCCACACGCCCCCGCCGGCCACCAAGCCGCGCTGGCTCTCCCGCTGCCTGCCGCCCTTCCACCCACACCCGCCCCCGCCCCACCCCCCGCCTCTTCGCCCCGCTCCCGCCCGGCGAGCTTCACTGCCACACGCCTTTGAGTCCTACGTCGCCCACCAACACGCGCCCGCCCTCCTCCTCCGCCCTGCCTCTGCCCATTCGTCTGCTCCCATCACCAACCCCTCCTCCTCCTCCTCCTCCTCTCCCGCCGCGGATCCTGCCCTCCCACCTCTCCACCCGCCCACGCGTCCTCCCACGCCGCACCCCCGCTCACTCAGCTGCCTTGCCACCGCGGGCGATCCCCATCCCATGCCCCACCTTCTCTACCACAACGACGATGACGACGACGACGATGACAACCGTTACGAGCCCGACAATGACGAGGAGGAAAAGGCGTCACTCTCCGTCTGGGAAGGAGGACAGCCGCCCGGCGCCCCCCGTGCCCAGGCACACTTGCCCCTCGGTCTTTCTCGCTCCTCGGGGCACCTCATCCCCTTTCGCCGTGGCAGTTGCCGTGGCGGTGGACGTTGAGGTGGAGGTCACAGTCCCCTATTGGCTAAGGGTGCCGTTGCGTCAGTCGATCAAGCGACGCAGCCATGGCCTGTCCATCGTTACCTCCCCTCTACCCCACAGCACCGCGGTTCGGCCCAGGGCCCAGGGAGGTACGCGGGCCCCTCCTGCTGCTGCGGATGCTGTTGCTGCTGCTGTTGGAACCAAAGGGAGGTGCGGCTCCCAGCAAACCCGGTTCTATCGTACCGTAGCCGCGTGACGCATGTGGCAGAACGCATGATGATCCGGATGTTGGTGTTTGGGCACACTAATAACGTTTCCGTTTACACGGTAACCGTTCAACCTGCTTCGTCTTCTTATCCACATACCCTTTGCCTCCCTCCCGCTTCCTACATATAATAACAGTCATGTACCGGATACGTTTCCTCTTTGTCACGCCTGACGTACGCCTCAACGCTTCATCGTCTCACCCTGCTGTATGTCGGGACCTCCCCCGCCACCACCATCCATCGTCCGCCATGATGCGGACCATTCCAAAAATGGATTGGGGTGAACCCCCTTCATCCAAACAAAACAGAGAACTGTGACGACGCACGATAAGGCCCTCGTATACACATCCCTCCCAACCACTGTGCCGCCACTGTCCCTACTACCTGTCCCGGTTCGGGTCTGCTGTTCTTGCGTCTCCCTTTTTTCCTGTTCGGACTGTGGGGTAGAAGCGAAGTGAGCGGGGTCGGCACGACGGCCCTCTTTTTGATCGAACGGTGGGAAGAGAGTAAGAGAGAGAGGTTAGGCTATACGTCTTTCCGCATCGCACCCCCGAGAGAGACGGGAACCAGAATGAGGCGTTAGGCGGTAGGTGGGACTGTCACATGTCACGAGCATATCATCTCGGGGCTCAACCATCATTCTTAACACGAGAAAACCAACACAGACCAATTCACACGAGAAACCATCGACTTGGCGGAGACATGAATACACGCCACCAGTGTTCTCTAGTATTACTAGTAACCGTAGTCCCTAGTAGTAGCCGTAGTCCTCGTGTCTCGTAGACTATTGTCCGGGAAGTGGCTCGGTTCGACCACACCTTCATTTTTCTTCGTTCATTAGAGTTGGTGGGGTAGATTTCGTACCCCCGCCTCATTGATTTCGCTCGTCGTATTAGCCCACCCACCTCCTCCTCCCGCTCTAGTTGTTTCGTCGCAACGCCGCAGGGTGATCAGGACATTCGTTCAGCCTGAACCGCGTTCGCCGCTTGCGCCGGGTGGGTGACTGCCATAGACCGTAAAAGCTAGGTCGGAGCGGGAGGAACGGGGGGCGGGTATGGCCTATGGGTACATACTGCTATCATTGCACAGTCACAATATACAGTGATGGTCACTATGAGCACCGAAACTACTAAGTAGCCACACCTTTCAGCACGTCGCGGACACAAGGACGGATTCCTCCACACAAAAGACCTCACCAGTATATGTGCACGTATCAAAACCCTTCCCACGGCTCGGCGCTCATCTGTCAGGCTGAACTCCGTGCTCGGTGACTACCAAGACCGATCCGAAGTATAGTCGAACCGCGCGTGCGCTCATGAGGTTGTTGCGGGGAGACGGTTTCGTACAAGAGCTAGTGGACAGGTATGGGATGTAGTGCGTGCTAGTCACACGATGTGCGAATCTCCCAACACTATAATAAGGAGTGGGGGGAGAAGGGTAGCTCTTTTGGTCAGGGGATGCGTATCAACGGTGCGGGTGCGAGGGAGCCAAAGGCGAACAACAAGGAGAAAACGTATACAGCCAAAAAGGTGTACCTTAATCATGTTAATGAGGTGGATGAGGATATCGATGATGATGATGATGATGATGATGATGATGATGATGATGATGATGATGATGATGATGATGATGATGATGATGATGATGATGATGATGATGTCAATCGGGGAGGGGGGGGGGGGGGACTTACTGGCCCTCAGGCAGGTCCAGGTCCAAATCCGAGTCCAGGTCCAAGTCCCAGTCCAAGTCCGGGGAGCCCAACACGCCCGGTCCGAGTCCAGGTCCGAGTCCAGCTCTTCCACAGGAACCCAACAGAGACGCTTCTGGACTTGGTGGACTCGGTGAACCTGATGAACTTGAGGAGGCTGGTGAAGCTAATGAACCTGGTGAACCTAGTGAACCTGATGAGCCTGATGACCCTGACGAACCCTTGGACCGTGGGGAAGCCACCCAGGAAGGCGGGGAAGCCGAGCGGGACGCCGGGCCTGCACTGGTGGCACGCGGACTTTGAGCCAACACAGTGTCCTCCACAACAGCTGCGCGCGAGGGGGTCCGCAGGCCATAGCCCCTCTGCTTTCTCTGGTTCCTCTGGTTGCTCTGCATTCTCTGGTTCCTCTGGTTGCTCTGCATTCTCTGGTTCCTCTGGTTCCTCTGGTTCCTCTGACGCACACATATCCGGCACATGCACACGCACGCGGCCCGTTGGCGCCAAAGCTCCACGACACGCCGGGTGCATCCTGCACTGAGATGGTACTGGTCTTGCGGAACCTGAGGTGGTGCGGTGGCCTTGGCCGCAGGTGCCAGGCCCACTTCACTGCTCCGCCACAAACGGCACCAAAAACGTAGCGTGGGTCCCAATTCTTCCCACCCCCATTGGCTTGGGTCGCGCTCAGGCATGTGGAGGCCCAGGTGAGTACTGTTGTTCCGCAAGGCGCCGTTGTTGGCTTCTTGGGGTTGCAGCAGCAGCCAGTCCGATAGCTTGGTCACGACCATGGTCGCTTGCTCGTCAAATACACGCCACCAGCTCGTCTCGAGTTCGTGCTGCAGTGCGCGGGAAGTAGGGAACGGAGGGAGGTGCACAACGTTCGTTCCAACCCCCGTTTGGATCGCAACCTGTCGGGCCAGGCCGTACTCCCTCAACCGTTCTTGCGGACTGAACCAAAATCCTGGGTTTGTCGTTCGTTGACCCGATTGGGACGGTCCGTGTCAGTACCTTCATCGGGTCCCCTCTCCCCTCTGCCTCTCCAACCACAACCTTCAGGCGCACAATCAAGAACATGCAAGTAAGAGACGTACCCATTTGGAACAATTCAAAGCAGTAGTGGTCCAGTGAACGGACACGAATGCACTGCTCGTCTTGTCGCGTCAGCACCAGCACCTCTCCCACATGCAGCTTCCGTGCCTCGTCCATGGCGATTGCTTTCTTTTCCTCCGAACCGAGTTCCACTTCTTCCTCCCCCGATTCCTCATCGGGGCTCAGCGAGGCACAATCTAACCCCGCATCCGAAATCAAACCCGAATCCGAATCTGAATCCGAATCCGGATCGGCATTCGACCACGGATCTTCCGCTTCGGGCATACCGTTGAGTGCGAGGCTTAGTTGCAGTGCCAAGCGCTCATCTTGGTCACACGCATTTACATGATGGGGAGATCCAGCGCTTCCCCGCAGGGGCGGGAGAAGATCCAGATCGCCTTCCCGGGCTGTAGGGAACCCCTCTGCGCCCGGACGAGGCAAGGAACCGACTTGCCCCTCTTCCTCCCTTTCTTTTCCTCCGGCTCTCTTCCTTGACCCAGGGCAGAGCCGGGCACCAGCACCTTGCCGGATTCGAGTCTGATCGCAAGGCGGTTGCGCTGCGCGACCACTGCAATCACCAGATCGGGATGAAGCGGCATTTGACGGCGCTTGCCTTTGGACTGGCTTTGGGGATAAGACAGTGGCGGGGACAAGTTATGCTGGGCTAAGAATGTGGTAGCCAACTGCCTCCCTCGGCGGTCCCATCGCCGTGCCAGTTTGTGCCGAATTCGGTGCCGCAACGCGAGCCGCTCTCGTCGTACCTCCTTCCGAACGGCCTCAAGGCGGTCGGCATAGGCTTGTTGGTACCTGCGTCTCAACTGGATCTGCTTGCTTCGCACCCGGTCCGCCCGAATCAACTGCATTGACGCATGAGCTGTCAACCACAGATCCTCCATCAACGAGGTCTGGGCGTCCTTCAAAGCGGGCACACCCCATTTGACAAACTCGCGGCACGCTCGGTTCTCTCCAAACACCAACCGTACCTGTTCGGTCGAGAGGGTGGCAACATCGTGGGAAGCGTGTTGCTCAAGTAGCAAAGCCCCCATCTCCTCCACCAGTTGCGTCCGACACAGTATGCAGAGTACCTCGACTGACTCGCCCGTCTCGCACTCGGCTAGCCCTACCTCCCCTCCCCCGACTGGAAGCACGCCTGACAGCAGCCCGGCAGACAAGGGCGGATGCTTCCTCCGGCGCGGGTCTTCCTTCTTCCTGCCCCCCAAGGCACGGGCGAGGCGGCATGGAACGGGCAGAGTGCACAAGACCGAGCCGGGTCGACGAGTTGGACAGATTGGGCCCACCACTCGGGTCCACGAGGCATCTGCTCTTCTCTGGGTTCCTCCCTGTTCACCGTTCGTCGTCCCGATCCATGGCAATTTGGATCATGCGGGGTGTACCGGCTCTAATGAGGCACGCTAGACACAGATGGTCCAGTTGCCACATTGCCTGGAAAACGGTTCGACTTGGGGGCGAGCAGGCACGGTTCCCCCAGGGTGCAGGTCCGCTCCATCTGGTCTACCGTTCAACGGTTTGACAACGCGCTCCAAGATGTAACCCAAGAAGGATGCTCTTGCGTCGCAGCCCGCCATGCCGGACCTATCTCCGCCAAAGCACCGATGAGCACCTCACGCCACCGTACATACGCCACCGTCCAACGCCCAACCACACCGCATCCTTTTCGCCCGTCGATAGTGGAGGATACGACGGCCGAGTATCGCACGGGTTTCCGGATCCGGATCCTGGGGGGGCGGCGCCGCAAAGACCGCGTCTTGCGCGTCCGTTGCCTCGGCAAGTCCAAGGGGGAAGGCGGGGTACCGACTGCAGTGGAAAGGGTCTTGGAGAAGCCGCTGCCATTGGACATGTAACCCCTGGGCTGGACCAGGACCATGTCGCGCGGATGTAACAAGGAGACAATACGCTCTACCACCGTCGGGGGCAACTGCGCCCACCGACGAGCACTGCGGGAACGATCCGCGACGCGGGCGGATGGGGCGTGGGTCGTGGTGGTTGTTGTCGTCTGACAAGGGAGGGCCGTCAGGAAACGTGCCTGCCGTGAGGGTAGTCATAATGGTGTTCACTACCCTGTGACCGCGGGCTTCGTCCAGCTCGGCCTCGGGGACCGCCTCGTTGGCAGAGGGGTTAGGCGCTGGGCGGGCACTGGCGGAGGTGGCGCTCACACTGGCTCGTCTGCTTGAGCCGGGGCTGGGGGAGCGGTGGCGCGGCCGAGGACGTGCTGTTGCTTGCGACGCTTGGAGACCGGCTCGGCGTCCGTGGTTGGGCGGCGGCGGCGGCGGCGGGCAGGACATATGCGGAGGATGGGGTGGAAGAGGGCGTGGAGGAGCCGCGTCGAAGCGAGGCTACGCCAATAACCGAAGCTCAAATAACAAGGTGCGCCATTTAATGGGCCTGGCCACATCTGGACTGTGTGCGCGGTCTGGCTAAAAAACGCAGCCTATCCCCGCAGTCCGAGCCTCCTATGACGCGATGACGGTCATCCACACCGCATTGGCCTCACCGATCTCAGATTGATCTCATCCCTCTCGCCTATCCTACGCCTCGGTAGATACAGTCGACGGCGGCCGCGCACGGATCGCTTGTTTTATAATTGCTAGCACTGCACCCGCAGCATTCCTTTGTAGATATAGTAATAAACCGTGTTTTTTTTGCATGTCGTACCCATGCTTGCCTGCAGCTCCTCTCTCTAATACTTCCCCTCTGCGTTGGATCTCTCTACTACCCACTATATCTGCACGATACACCTGTATCTCGGCACGAATCAGGCTAAGGAGAACGAGACGCGAGCGCCCTACTGGATGGGCCATAGCCCGTCGGCATCGGCAAGCGAGCGACGCGAGCGACGAGAGGAAAGACGGGGGCAGAGTCACGCTAGAAGCGCTTGGCGTCGTAGACCCGCTTGGATTGGTAAAAGTGCCACACGACTCCTCCCACCACACCAATTCCCGCCACTGCCAGCACCACCTTGAGTGCCCGCCACACCAAACCAACCACGCCCGCCATCAACCAGTGGATCATGCCTGGGCCCGACGCACCCCCCTTGGCCCCTGCCTGGCCCGTCTTTCCCCATTTCCCAGGAAGGGCTCGGCCTTGGCCGGTGCCGCCCTTTGCCAGCGGCTTGTGCACAATCGAATGGGTTTCCACCGACACCAGCTCGTGGTTGTCTGACACATCGCCCGTCGCCGCTGTAAAGCCCAGGAAGGGATTTTCGGGCAGCTTGAATTTGCCAATCTCGCTTCAAGCAACGCAGCGTGGTGCCCCCACGCGAAGTCAGCCCTGCTATTCTCTTCACCCCACCACACACGGCCACATACTCAGCCCCCCCACACACTGACCAGGCAACCACGATGACACTTACAAACAAGGTTCCCATTGGTCCCACTCTTTGGTTTGCAGCTGCAGCTCAATGTACTCGCCATCAACGTAGGTCAACCTCGCACGGGCTGATACCGGCGTGTCGCGGAACCGGATCGAGCAGCCTCCCACCTCTAGGTTGACCCCATCCTGACTCGGCATGTACGGTGTATACTTGCCCCCCTGCAAGGCCATCACGCGTGGGAACGCATAGGGATGCGGACCGTTGGCGTACGTATCAAACGCCACTCCCAACCCGTCGAACGTAGCCTGGTTTCCCAAGGCCGGTCCACTCTGGGCGCGTTCCGAGGTGAGCCAGAGCGCCATCCCATCGCCAAAGACATGATGCGACCGGCCCGCGATGGCAAACTCCACCGTAATCTGAAAGTCACGCGCATGAATGGGATGACGCGTCCAAATCCAGCCCTGCTGGGACTTTTTGTCCTGGGTCAAACGCACTCCTCGAGCCGTTCGATGATGGTGGACCCGCCAAGTCCCAAAACTGGCTTTGCAGGTCACCGTCCACATAAGGGTGGCGAAGCGACGCTGCTTTCAGCGAGATAAGCGCTTCGTAGTCGTCTTGCGTGTACGCGCACCACCCCACCGACGCTACACACATACCGCACCACCAGCACAGCCAGCAGCAACATGATGGGGGGGCGGGAACCCCACGGACTCCTCCCCCCACCGTTTGTGTTGGCCTCTTCGTGCTGTGTCGGGTCAGGCTCAGCTTAAACCCCTTTTACCACGCTCCAGGCGCAGCGCCACTTCATTCCGCTAATATTCTGCCACGTCATATACCCTGCGCTTAGCCCCTAGGACTTGCTTAGGGGCAGTGTGGCTGTGAGATTCCGATTCCCAAGCTCTCGCCCATGTCGGGATCACACCATCTGATTGGACAGGGCACGGTAGGGCTTCATGAACCACAGTACCACCCAAGCGCCGAGGCGCGTGAGACTCGTGGTCGATGGGTCTCCTCTTCTCGCCGTCCCACATTATTAAATGGAGCTTGGTGGTAGGGCTGCAAATGCACCGGCCTTCTTTGTGATATACCATGACATGTGGCGTAGGAGTTGGTACGGTACTCCTCTGGGAACGAGCCTGGCCACTGAGCGCAGCACTAACCGTTTTTAACAGGTCACACATGACACACACACGGCGCCTCTTCCTTTTCGTATAAGATCTGAGTAGTGTGAGTGTGGTGCACGCGTATGACTACCAAGGGTGGGCAATGTGGGAAGCCGAGTATGGATCTGGACTGGTGGCTGCTCTCGCCAAAGGAGAGGGCAGCAGTGGATGCCAGAGGGCCAGCCGGCGAGGGCGGCGTCGGTCGCAATATGGGTTACCCTCTCCTATGGTGTGGCATCTCGGAGACCAAAAATACCAGCAGGGCCGCCTCTGGATGCATGATGCACCACAACCGGTGATGTCGGTACAAAGTGAAACGCGCGCCGCCGCTTGGCCAACATTTCAAACATTTCAAATCACAACGTTTGACGTTTAGCTTAAACGTTCAACGTTCAACCGCACTACTCTACTAGCACGTGACACACGCCCTCTGCACCGATCGGCACCAATTTTTTCGGCCATGCTTTTTTTGGCGGCTTTCTTCAAGCTTGAAGCGACTCAGCCGCGTCGCGCTTCAGGTTCCGACCACCACCACCGCTCTCCTTCCAGCATGGGTTCCAAAGCAGTAACTAAGAAATCCACCGCGCCCAAGGCCGACAAGAAGGCCCCTGTTGCCGCCAAGAGGGTCGAATCGAAGTCCAAGGTGACCAGACCGCCAAGAAGCAGGAATCGTCTTCGGACGAGTCTAGCTCTTCTTCTGACTCGGACTCGGACTCTGACTCGGACTCGGATTCGGGCTCGGACTCTGACTCGAGCTCGAGCTCCAGTTCCAGTTCCAGCTCTAACTCTAGCTCTAGCTCCAGCTCCAGCTCGGAGCAGGAGAAACCCGCACCCAAGGCCGTGGAGAGTAGCGACTCCGACAGCGATTCGAGCAGCGATTCGAGCAGCGATTCGGACAGCGACTCGGACAGCGACTCGGATGACGCGTCCGACGACAAGCCTGCCGCTGCAGAGATAAAGAAGGCGGACGCCTCCAGTGACAGCTCTTCCGACTCTGACTCCGACTCTGATGGCTCGGCCTCTGACTCGGGCTCCGACTCGGAATCGGACTCGTCTGACTCTGACGCTGACTCTGACTCTGAAGAGAAGACCGAGAAGAAGGCTGCTAAGGTATGCACTCCCCCATACCTGTCGCCAACCAGCCCTCCACCTCTGCAGGGCTCTCCCTCTTATCATTGGATTACGCTAACCTCCTTTCCTCATTCCCTCTCCGCCTACCAGGCTGCCAAGGCTGCTTCTTCTAGCGCAAGCTCCGCCTCGTCCAGCGCCGCCTCGGACTCGGACTCTGACTCGGACTCGGACTCGGAATCTGGATCGGGCTCAAGTGACTCGGACTCGGATTCCGAGTCTGATGAGGATGAGGATGACGACGAGGAAATGGAAGAGGCCAAAGAAGAAGCCTGTTTCGAAGAAGCGCAAGGCAGAGGACGAGGATGAGGCTCAAGGGAGCAGCAAAGCCGTTAAGGTGAACGCATCAGATTCCCCTGCTACCAATGCTGAGGCGGGTGAGGAGGAACCAACCAGTGTGTTTGTGGGCCAGCTGTCATGGAACGTGGACGATGACTGGCTGGCCGAGGTATTTGCCAAGGTGGGCGCTGTCAAAACGGCGCGTGTGCAGACTGACCGGGACCCAGCGCCTCGTGGATTTGGCTACGTCGAATTCGAGTCCCACCAAGACGCAAAGAAGGCAACTGAGGAGATGGATGGCTTTGAACTCGATGGCCGCAACATCCGTGTCAACTTTGCCACCCGCGTCCACCCAAGGACCCCAACCACCGCCAGCATGCCGCTGAGCAGCGCGCCAAGATGCGTGGCGACAAGATTTCCGAGCCTTCGGCTACCCTCTTTATGGGCGGTCTGGCCTGGAAGGCCACCGACGACGACGTCTGGGAGGCATTCGGTCAGGTCGCCGCTGTCAACCACGTCCGGATTCCCAAAGACATTGAGACTGACAAGCCCAAAGGCTTTGGTTACATTGAGTTTGGCTCGGTGGAGGACGCGACCAAGGCACTCAACACTCTCAATGGCTCGCAGATTGCCGGCCGGCCGATCCGTCTCGACTACGCGCCCCCGCGTGACCAGGCGGGCGGCAGCGGCGGACGCGGTGGGGGACGTGGTGGACGTGGCGGGTTTGGCGGCCGGGGTGGTGGACGTGGCGGCGTGTCGGCCTCGCTACTACCACAGAATGTGAGCACTGAACGTCGTATTGGACTAAGAAGCTTCTGCGACTGACTCGTCCAGAAGACTGGTGCGAGCTCGGAAGGAATGAAAGCTGACTCACGTGACTCAGGGTCCGCGCGGTCCTAGGACGGATGTCAACACCCCCGCTGACCGGAGGGCCCAGTCATGTGGACTGGATCCATCTCCTCGACGCGGAGTTGAGCAAGATGGCTTGTCAGGGCGGGACGGCCGAGAGGCTTGGTGAGGACGTCCGCTGGGTTCCTTTCGCCGGGGATGTGTACAAGTATGGCCTCGCCCGAGTCCACGTGTTGCCGTACATTGTGGTACCGGATCTTCAGCTCTCGGAGCTTGCCGGTGCTGCCAAATTTGTGGGCGAGATCGACGACAGACTTATTGTCGCAATACCAATGAATGGGTGTACCCTCGCCGATGGCCCCAAGCTCGATCATGATGTTCTTGACATAGTTGGCGTCAACCAGTCCATCATATCCTGCCGTATATTCGGCGGCGGCGGTACTGGTAACGCTCTTCGGCTGAAGAATGGATCGCCACGACACCGGCACACCGTACACCATCAGTAGGCATCCAGATGTGGAGCGTGCCTGGATGGGATCTCCCGCCAAGTCGGAATCTGTATACAGCGCAATGGCCGGTGCATCTGATGTTGGGGTCAACCTCAGGCCCTTTCCTCGAGTATGGTACAGGTAGCGAAGGAAGTCATCGACTGCTTGATGATGCTGCTGCGATGGGTCGGCAGCGGCTCTGCTGAGGGCCGTGATAGCGAAGAGGGAGTCAGGCCGGCCCATTCGTGCAGCCCACAGTCCCGATCCGATCTTCCCCTGATATGCCTTGCGCAAGGCTGGGAGGGATGGGGGTTCAGGGTCGGCACGGGGCGGTATCATCCGTACGGGATGTGGGAGAGTCCGGATCCACGGGGCTTTGATGTGGTGCTTTGCCACCACTTCCTCGATGAACTTTGGTTGGCTCAGGTACAGCTCCCCACCGATCCGATCGTATTGGCATCCCAGGTGGTAGTGAAGGGGACCGTTACCACGAACATCAATGTGTGTGTTTATCTCGGCCATAAACTCCTCGTACTTTTGGTGTGACTTGCATGCGAGGAGCAGATCGTCGGTGTGGACCGCCAGGAGGATCTGCTCACCCGGTGGTGCAGCGCGCACGAACAAGCAGGGCTCGGTCAAGCTTTGCGTGAAGCCGAGCTTGTCACGCAGCAGGTTCCGGATGTATCGTGCCCAGTTTGCTCCGCTCTGATGTAGCCCGTATAGACTCTTCTTGAGACGCCACACGCGACCACCCGCTTCGGGGAAGTAGGGGGGTGGGCGGATGTAGACTGCTTCTTCGAGGGGGGCGTTCAGGTACGCTGCATTGACGTCCGCCGAGAAGAGGCCAAACTTATACTTCTCGGCCAGCACGACGAGGGTCAGGATGGCAGGTGTGCGCACCGATGGTGCGAACGTCTGGCCCCAAGTCTCGGCCGATTGTTGGTGTCCGCCCGCGACAAAGCGCGCGCGGTGGCGCAGGAACCGGCCCTCGGCGTCCGTCTTTGTGGTGATGCGCCATAGTCCTATGAGGATTTGTGCACCCGGTGGTGGGTACGTAGCCTCGTAGGTGCCGTATCGCGCGAGTGTGGCCACCTCGTCGGCCATAGCCTGCTTGACCATGGCAAAGGAGGGGTGAGTCTCGAGACCCTTGAGCGTCTTGGGAGCGAGGGGTACGCCATCCTTGGTGAGCTGAACCGTGTCCGGGTGGATGGGTGCGCTGAGAGCAGTCATGGCGGCGTATTCGGGAGGTTGAACTGTGTCGGCAAACGGGGGGGCGGATGTGTCAGGTAGGGGGCGGGCGATGCCGATCTCTGGTGCGGCGCAGTGGGGCGTGGCGGCTGCAGCACGAGCATGGTAGGTCGTGTCGGTGGGGTCGTCAGCGATTGGGAGTGTGTGCAGGTCGAGGGAGGTGCGGGTGGTGCGCTGGCGGAGGGGGTAGCGGCGCGGAGGGGGGGTGGTGGTGGAGCGGGTGTCTGGGGTGTGGCGGCGGTTCGGGGCATGGGTGCTGCCGCGGCTGGCGGAGTAGGGTTAGCGTCTTTTTCACTGTCGATTTTAATTTGAGGTGATTTGGAGATGTCGGGTGGGAAGTGGTCGGGGTGGAGATGGGGGTAGATGGCGTTGCCCCATTTGTACGGTTTCGACCAGCGGTAGGTGAAGGTACCCAGGGATGGTTGGTATGTGGCGAAGAGCCATCCCTTTGATCCGCGCTGATGGTGGTATCCTACCAGCATACCTTCCTCTGCCCGCGCGCTGAGCTTGTGCTCGCGGCGTGACTCGGGCAGATGGAGGTATGCAACGCGGCCAAAGGGTTGCATCGGTAACGAGTATGCGTGGCCTTTGTATCGCTCAAATCGCGATTTGTTGTCTTCCCCGGATGTTTTGAGTGGCATTTGGTTTTGGGTGAAGCACGCAGCGTGGAGGCTGTGTTCCCACCAGTCCGACGTCGGAAGACCTGTACCCAAGAGCAACTGCCTTGCACGAGTCGTTATGGTTCGGATGGCACGCTCAGCCACACCGTTGCTAGCACTCTGCCCCGGGATTGTCCGTTCTGACGTGATGCCTTGCTCGTCCAGAAAAGGTTGCAGTGCGCTTGTCAATTCGGGGGCGTTGTCCGTGCGCAAAGTCCGCAGCAGTCTGTCCGGGCCGTAGCGTTGCTCCCGCAATATGAGGTTCCGCAGTTCCTTCGTTGCAGCGCCCTTTGTCGGGATCGCTGTGGTGAAGACGTACCGCGTGAAGTCATCAACGGCGACGAGGGCGTATCCGTGCCCCATGCCGGTTACCCGGGGGAGGTCTACTACGTCGACGTGGAGGACCTCGAAAGGTCTTTTGGATCGGAGGCGGTCCCGGCTCGGATGGGGCGATGCTGTCGCTAGTGCCACCGCGCATGTTGGGCAATCCCACTCTGAACGACAGAGGGAGATATGCTTGGCTGTGACGCGGAGGCCTGCGGTTTCCGATCGTGTAAGCCAGGGGAGGAGGTCGATGGCTGCGTGGTTTCCAGCGTTTGTGGGCTTTAGAGACGTGGTCCAGGGCCAGGGATGCTGCGAGGGAGTTTGGGGTTGAGGGTGGGTCGGCCGGTTTGATCGGTTTGGTCGCCATGGCCCGCAGGGGTGTGGGTGGCGTTCGCGGGTTGTGTAAGATCGTGAATTGATAGTCACTGCCGGTTACTTTTCGTAGGGTGGATCCTGGGTTACCAAGCCAGATACCCTTCTGGTGTGGGGCGAAGTATGATGCGATTCCGGTGTTCGACAGGTGTGCTACACTGACGAGATTTCGGCTGAAACGGGGCATGTATAGGCTGTTGGGGAGTTTTATCTCCATTTGGTGTCCTCCTAAGCATCGGATACGGATTGTGGCCGTGCCTCGTCCTTCCGCCTTTACATGTGTCCCGTTAGCAACCTCTATCTCGTCGTCGCAAGGGGTCATGGATGTGAAGACGGATTTGTCTTTCCAAATGGATGGGAATGCCCCACTGTCATATAATGCCCGGATGATTCGCATTTCGCCCCCGAGTTCCTAGTAGTCAGCTGTGCCCGCATCAACGTCAATCACTTCAGACTCGGGAGAGCTCGCTCTCTGAGCGACGTGAGCGTTGGCTCGGCCTGGGTTGCGCGGAGGGACAACAGGTTTATTAGACGTCGCGCTGCGCCAGGGTTGGTTGGTGCGGTCTTGCCCCTTGGTCTTTGTGTCCGCGAGGTTGTCGTCGCCGGCTTTGCCCCCGCTGGAGTTTTTTCCCCCGCTGGTGGGTCGTCCCCCGCTGTCGGGTCGAGTCCAAGGCGTTCCTCCGTTGACCGGCTTGCCTCCGTTTCTCTTCCTTTCTCCACCGGGATACGTGGCGGCTGGTATGTCCATCACGGCCTGCCGTAACTTGTCTAGACTCGAGCGCTCTTCACGCTGGCGAATGCTCATGTCGCGTAAGCCGAGTAGGATCCCAGTGCGTTCCTGCTCTTCCGTAAGTGGGATGCCCGCTCGCGTCAGGCTTGCACTGATCTCTTCCATGTAGTCGAGGTAGTCTCGACCCGATCGGTTTCCTTGGTCGGCCGAAAAGTAGCGAATGAGTAGAGGCCCTCTGTTTGCGGTAGGCGTATATCCATACCGCTGACGCAGCATGTTCAGCGTGTCCTGGGTGCATGATATTTCGTGGTGGGTGCGGATCGTCCGGAAGAGGGTTGACGGCATGGCTTCCCTAAGAAGGTTGTGCAAGCGTCTGTCGAGGTCCTCGGTGAAGTAGCGGGAGCTGCGACCATTCTGGACGACGTCGCTTGCGTGGGGGTGGGCATCTGTTATCGCGAAGAGAAATTCGTCTTCCCAAGCGCTGTAGGCGGACGGGTCTTTGTTCAGATCAGGCCACTTGATATTCTTGGTGGGAGACTCGCGTAGTGATCTGTAAAGGTCGTACTCGGGTCGCGAGGCTGCGCCTGTAGGTGCCCCCAAAGTTGCGTTGGGTTGAGTTTCCATTTGGTGGATGTTTTGCACCACAAAATTCGTAGCCCGTCGAACCCAGTTTGTCGTGATAGACGTAGGTTCGTCCTTCCATCCAAGCCACTCGGCTCTGTCGTGTATAGCTCTGTTGATCTTCTCTTTAACGACATCGATGTCGTTCGTCTTCTTGAACCACAGGTGCGCTTCGGCGCAAAGCATCATGAGTTCCTCGTTGTCGGTGCCAATCGGTGGCGGATCGCGACCGGTTGGTGTCCAGTAATCGCGCTTGTTCACCATTGTGGTGTCGCTGACCGAGAGATCGGTGTTAGCGTTGGCGCCCATGGTTGTGGGTGTAGTTTTGGCCAGCTCAGGGATGAGCAGATAAGGATGTAACTCTGTCGGCCTCGCTACTACCACAGAATGTGAGCACTGAACGTCGTATTGGACTAAGAAGCTTCTGCGACTGACTCGTCCAGAAGACTGGTGCGAGCTCGGAAGGAATGAAAGCTGACTCACGTGACTCAGGGTCCGCGCGGTCCTAGGACGGATGTCAACATAAACCACCAGCAGATTGAACGGTCCCGCCCAACAGTGGTTGATGCCGTGACGATGATGAACTTGATCCTGCATAACCCGAGTCCTAATGATTGCTTGGAGAACAGGGCCTGGATATGCGGTATGGAGGTGATGGTGCTGATATGGCTGCATTGTTCATGCTCATACTCCCCCATTGTATATCTGGCGAGTAGTGGAATGCGCTGCGCTCGGGACTGCACTCTGGCTGCACCATAAATACGAGACGGTTTTTTAGCTTCCTGCGCAAGCCCACCCGGTCGACTCCTTCCGGCTCCTTCTTTGTGTGTTATTGCAAGTTCCTAAGGTGGGACAATCGCACCGTCAGAACCCTTCCGGTGATATCTGGCGATCGTTTTGTAGCAATACGATGGCAAAATACCGCACAGGCGTTTGGAGGATATCAACGGTCCCGTGGATGCTTCATGTCGCAGGCACTTGGGTGTACATGGCACGGTCATCAAGGCAACCAATCAATTGCACTGAGCTATTCAACTTCTTCCCCACACTCAAAGCATATTGTGAAATGAAAGCGGATTCACATCAATGCCACAATATTGATAGCGGGGGTGGAGCTAAATGCCGGACGGATACTTCTCATAGAGGGGCTTTACCAACTCTCTGTCTCAAGATAATGGATGTAGGTCTAAAAATTAGGTCCCTATTTACATTGGACAACGACGCATTTGCCATGTTTAATCCACGTCTAAAGGGAGGACGACAGAAAACTTCAAATTGTACGGGGCCTGCGAGCTTAGTCGGACGCAACTAACTTGAGGATCGTGCGAGGGAACCCTGACACTACGGCGAGGTGCACAACCTGAAATCCATCCAAGAAGACTTTGGAGTACTTTCCACAAACACAGACACTGATAAAGGGGAAGGAGGGATGGAGGGGTTGTCGGCCTCGCTACTACCACAGAATGTAATCACACTGAACCTCCTATTGGACTAAGGAGCTTCTGCGACTGACTGGTCCAGAAGACTGGTGCGAGCTCGGAAGGAATGAGAACCGACTCACGAGTCTCAGGGTCCGCGCGGTCCTAGGACGGATGTCAACAGGGGTGCCAAGAGCGTAAAAAGATGACTAGGTTTCTAATAACCCAGAGCTGTTACTAAAATGATTAATTGTGCTGATCTGATGAGTATGAGGATGGTGGGCATCGATCAATGTTTATTTTTGCTGGTGTTCATGCCGGATGTATGAATACTGAAGGACATATAACGCATTTCGCAAAATTGATAGCGTCGCCTAACCGCATATGAACATTACTTTGACATCTCAATATCGTAACATGCTAATCACCAATCATACCGGTAGGTGTGCATCAACTTTGGAACATAGCTTCACCATTCTGGCGATTCTGTAGGTTTCGACAGGACAATCTGGGCATAGATTCTGGAATGGAAGCTCAACACAATAATGACGTTTTGACTCGCCAGCATGTTTCCCAGTATGGCAAGCACACTACGTAACCCCCAGCGAAATTTCCCATCGTTTCGTATGTATTGGCTTCCATCAGTGTAAACAGTGCATACACGCGTTTCCGGTATGGATGACAACGGGAGTTCTGATGATTGGTTCCATGTAGCCCCAGCCGTGCATATGCTTCGCTCATCCCCGTTGGGCTCATATGTCAGGCTCTTGCGAGTTGCACAGAGAAATGAAATGTATTTGTCACTTTCCGGTTTATTGTGAGTTATTAATGTAGTCTAAGGATCCTATTCCCATCATACCCAGCAGCGACGCAACAGTTTGCGAGAGAGCAAGGACACCTCGTTATTGGATCTCAAAGCCACGGGCTCTGGGAACCATGTCGGGACTATAACGGAAACAAGAACTGTGGTATGGATGAATTGCGTGCTACACCAGTGACATGCGACCAGTTTTATTACTGCATCATCAGCAACAATCTTCTGATTTTTTCTTCATCTTCTCTTCGTGAACGGGGGGGGGGCGGGGGGCATAGATAAAGCGAAAAGGGCAGGAATGTAAGAACGGTCACGGCGGAAAGGGGCTAATACAGTGTGGTAAGGAAACACACATGGTCAAGACGATGTACTTGATTGCCGACATGGAAAGTAAAGGAAACGGGCAGTCGTCTCCATGGAAACGTCGGATTGTTGCGGCGACCACGGCTACCGGGCTGGTTCCATCAGTCGCTGCTATGGTTGTGGTGCAAAGTGCGAGTGAGGTCTTGACCCAACTCAGTCGTATTCAGAAGGAGCAAGTAAGAAGGTCGTGAGGTGGACCAAGTTCCGGCCAACTAAGGAGTGCAGAGAAGCCTGTAATAATAGCAAGGCGGCTTATTTTTCCGTCGTCTTTCATGCCCTCTGTAACAACATGAAAGGGGGGCATTAGAATGATGCTGATGGTTGATGAAGGAGGCTCTTTGCACACTCGTCCTGCTTGCCCACTTCATATACCCTGAAGTTGCCCTTATCAGGCCACGTAGTTGACCTGCGTCCGCTCTTTGGACCTGGTGACCTTTGGGGGCGAAGGCACACGCAGCGTAGTTGGCACGTGTCTCGACCGAGGAATTTTCCTCATCCCAGCTCTTGCCCCCCCAGCTTCCGGTCTCAGCTTCTTGTCCCAAGTCGCTTCCCAACTTCCGCACCAGCCTCCGTGTAATCCTTCCCGTACCAACTTTATCCTTCAAGCACCGACTCCACAGTCTCAACATTTCTGTCTTTAAACCCATTTCAGCCTCAGCACTCCCCCACCCCCGATCCCTCTCCTCATAAGTATGCATCGCGGGACCCCGTCCTCTGGTCCTTAGGTATTAATTTTGCGCTACTGTATGTTATAAGGCTTGTCTCTGGCGCCAAGACGCTTGCCGCCCATTGTTCGAAATTTGGGCCCTGTCGCCAAATTGCGAACGATGCCAGAGGGAGGAGCAGCAATCACACGATCAGATATAAACAGCGTGTGATGATGACAGGAAACACACACTGCAAGAGGTCGAGGATGATCTAAACCAGGGTCAAATATACGTCTGATGCGACCCCTCGGCTTGTATCCAAGAGTTCGGCCACCGTGCCGCGGAGAGCTCTTACCAAGACGGGCGGAAACCGCCGAGCCGATGATGGTGTGCGTTTACCGGTCGATGAGATCCAACAGCGCAATCCCGACTTCGTGCCCTACATGACCTCGTTTGACCGTGGCGACCGCTCCGTGGACTTCTCCCCATGCTTTTAAGGTCTACGATGGCTTCTCCTGTGGCACGGTGAGAGCAATTATATGTTTCTCATCTCATCTTCAGCGCGCTTTTCCAGTCACTGCCAACGATCCATCGCTGGACATGAGGGGCGCGACAAGACACGACTGCGTGTGCGTCAGTAGCAGTATTGGTGACCCCGCGCCTGTCGTCCGATGTGTGAGCATATGTGCATTCCTGTGTAATGTATATATGCGTCAATTCCCCTGTCGAACTTCCAACCGGCCCTCTGTAATACATCATGTTGAGTGCTGAACAGATCAACTCTGGCATCCCTGGCGGCTGACAGCGGCTGTTAGTGATGAGAGGTGGTTGAAGAGACAACTATAATCACCACTCCCCCGAAAAAATCCACCTGCGGAGCAGGCCAGCAGGCTGGTTGGTCCTGAAGCGACCTCTCCTGCCATGCACCCCATTTGATGATTCAGCGTCCACACCATGTTCAATGCACTGTAGAGTCTGCCTATCAGCGCCTGCTAGCGACCCTGATACAGCTTTCCCTATATGCGACAGCAGAGGCTCACTGCCGGTTGGGTATAGTCGCACACATACCTGTGCGTAATGTTTCCCTTTATTCAGGCATCTCGTCGGCTCTAACAGAAAATCATGAGGGTAGGTGTGGCGCTAGGCGCGGGCGCGGTTCGGGCGCGGGTGCGGGATTGGAGGGTGATGAGTTATGAGTCGCGGCAAAAGAGCCTCGATGGTGGCCGCGATAAGAGCTTGTTGTGCTTGGGCATCGGCGGCGAAGGGGGTGGGTGTGGGGGAGGTGACCACGCGGGGGGGGGGAGCCGATCCTGAGGCACCGCAGTGGTTGGTGGGGGCGGGGGGCGACGGAGAGTCGTCGCATCATCCATCTCGGGGTGGGCCGCGGGGGTGCAATGGCACGTGTGCGGCGGCTGGACATGGTGTAGGGGAGGGAGGAGGGAGGCGGGGAGATGTGTCCAGAGTGAGTGGGGTGGGTGGTTGGGCTGAAAGCCGGAAGGCTGAGTGGGATCAAACCTAACGCAGGAGATGGAGATGGGGGAAAGGACGAGGATCATATTCATCGAATGGAAAGGAAGCGAGGTATATATGCCTCGGAGAAGAAGAGAACATGCGAGCTAAATCACATGGAGGGGAAGAGGGAGCACAATCCAAAGGGGGGAAACAGGGTAATAAATCAAGGGGGCCATCAGACAACTTGGTGACAAGGAACGTGATCAAGTGACTCTGATCCCGACACTTCTCGATATGGGCCGTCAGGTACTTGCTGCTCTCTCCCTCACCCATCATGTCTTGGGGACGAACACACACGCGATTGGGTGCCGATGGAATGCTATACCTTCAGAGAGCGCATCGAGCTCTAGCACCCTTGGTGCGATAATTTAGTACACACGTTCCAAGGGCAGCTGGTGCCACACTCGCGCGTCAAAATGGGGCAGCCTCTGGGGAAGGTATATAGCCCTTCCGATATCTCGCCGTCACTGGGAGAGAGATCACATCTTTTTTTTTTGGTTGAACGGGCTTGGTTTTTTGTCGACCTGCCACGGTGGATTGCATCGACACCCAGACTCCTCGTCAAAAGTTCCATCATCATATGAAGCTCGAAACATATTACCTTCACTCTTGCGTTCACCCAAGTCGCAGTCAAACATTTCCCATCCATTCCAATATGGTCACGCGCCTCACCTAGTTCCCATTGTCAAAACACTTTGGATCCGGTGAAGCGAATTGAATCCCGCATCTGGGGATTCTTTTGTTTCCTTGTCATATGAGGGCACCGAAATGGATCCTATATAGCTCACTCAAGGTAGTTAGGGTGCTTTCCCTTGACGGAGGAGGGGCTACTCAGGGTTTATCGAGTTTGGACGCTATCGGAGGATACGAACGCGGAACTGAAGACGAAGTGAGAGGCTTCTCAATTGGGATGTTGGGTCGCGTGGCAAAACAGTTGCGTATGCACTGGAACGAGCAGGACGAGCGTGTGCCTGTAGGCGCAGGCAAAGACAGGGTCCGACGTGTTTGTCTGTCTAGAACAACTCAACCCAGTTGTAGGATCACGGCGGAATCCGCACACAGAAGAATGAAAGCTGGAGAGAGATCGACGGCAATGGATGCCTGGACCAAATGATTCGGAAAGACCAAGAGGTGGTCGCTGAAGCAGGCCGATGGGATTGCTGGTGAGCTAGGGAGTAACAAGGATGTTGCCTGTCAGGCGGAGACCTTCCCTGCTGATCAAGACAAGACTCACGGAGGACTGAGCACGTTGCAGATCTCCAAAGTAGTGCCAGGACACTGGCGTGAACATTGGAGGGTCACGAGTAGTGCTTTGCTATCGTCGGAAGAACCACTCAGCTCTGTAATAAGAAGGTTGCACGTTAGAGGCCAGACCAGAGAGCGGGGAGCTCGATGGGTGAAGGAGGGCAAGCGAGCTGATCGGAAAGGTGATGCTTCTAGAGTGGAGTTTGCCTAAAGCCGGCAGAAGGGTGAGGGGAAAAGAATGATGGGCGGCTTAGGCCATCACAATTGGATCTAAGAACAGACAGGTTTTATATAAGAGAAGGGGAACAAAGGGAAACCCAACGTGTCTACAGCGAAAAGGGGAAACGAGTCAGGCGGAAGAAGTGAGGACCAAGCACGAGAGGCACGATGTGAGACACGAGGCGAGGCTCAAGTGCAAAGCGGGCCCGAGACAAGAAACGAAGCGAGAAACCGAGTCGAAACCATGCGTAGTGTTTTGGACTTTTATAGACGAGCGCAAGCGGAGAATGTTGACCAGGGTCCTATGGGGCCGGCCACCTCCGAAGTCACCCCTGACCATCTTGCACATCCGAGCACTACGCCAGTATCCCTATCCTCTGCCTTGTGCCACCTCCTTCTTCTGCTTCTTCTTCTTCTCTTCTTCTTCTTCTTCTTTCTCTTCTCTTCTTCTTCTTCTTCTTCTCTTCTTCTTTCTTTTCTTCTTCTTCTTCTTCTTTCTTCTCTTCTTCTTCTTCTCTTCTTCTTCTTCTTCTTTATTCTTCTTCTTCTCTTTGTTCTCCTTCTCTTTGTTCTTCTTCTAATTCTCAGTCTGGGTTCAACCCAGCTCCTGTCTTCTCTACCACTGCATACCGGGCAAGTGAAGCAAATCCCCGCACACGACGGGGCATGGTCCGAGCGCCGTACGCGGTAGAGCGCGCATGAGGCCAGTCGTGCGTCCTCCCGTTCAGCGCCGCTTCTTCTGCTTCGGCCGCCGCCGCCGCAGCCGCACGCAAAGGAAGAAAGGACGCAATGTGCGCTAGGCTAATACGGTAGGTAACTAGCAAGGACGACAACGATCGGGCCGGGGGAGAGTGTGGAGAGAAGAAGGGAGAGGTGCTTTGTCATGTTCTACACGCGCTTCATTCGTGGTCCGGCGGCGGAGTAACAGCACTTAGGACATCGTTGGGTAACATTCGAGAAGAAACGATTGTTGTGATGGGCTTTGTAGATACGCCCAAAATCCGAGTCACAACAGCGTAAGATAGAGAACTTGAGTAGTGGTATTGATAGGGGGAGAATCTGAGAAGCGAGAGTGACGATAAGGGAGTGCTGGTGGCTGTGCAAGAGGCGACGACCGTCTCCCCGTGACAAAAACGGCCCAAAGTACTACTGTAATGGGCACGTTCTCCACTCTTAGCAAGGGACCGAACTATCCGTATCCAAAGCAGCTCCAGCAAGCGGTGGAGGTTTACAACCGTAGATTCGCAGCAAAATTATCCTCCCTGGTGATCGGCAGGAGGTCATCTCTCCTTCAGATGACTCGCACCATGATCCATCCTCTATCGGTCACTCCATCTCTATTACACACAATCCTTCGTGCCTTGGTTTGTTGAGCCTATGCAGGGTCCACTTGTACCTCACAGAGATCAATGGTACTTGGGCAATAAGCAACAACAATTCTGATATCCTCACAGCAAAGTTTTTCCTTCGCGAATCAGTAATCGAGTTTATCCGCCATGATGCATGATGCGTGGGCAGTTCCCGCCCACCCTGTAAAATCAGTTCAATGACTACATCCATTATTCTGCTGTTCTCCTCTCAGCGGCGACAAAGTCTTTGTCTCGGCGGTGGGCTGGCTGTATTGAGAGAGAGGACATCATCACCACCTTCTCCAACATTTTTTACTGTGTTGTCGAGAGCACGCTCTTTTCATCGATACCAACCGAGATCATGCCAGTATTTCGACAGGTATACCCGCTCGACCGTGTTCCAGCCTTTTGTCGACTTCATTCAGAGCTGCACGTGAGAGGGGAAAATATAAGCGAAACCTCTCATCGTTGCCAACAGCGCGGTACACGTTATCCAGTCTGCTCCGCTCTGTTTCTTCACTTTGAATCCACTTTTTCGTTTCTGTTTGGCCATAGTTATGCGAAATTGTTGCCGTTAGCTCGGAGGTTTTCAGGGTACAAATGGCCCTTTGGGGATGGAAGGGTGGACTGACGGGGTATGTTCGTGCAGTGGGTGACTCTGGAGAATCCAATATCATGGTCGTACAAGAGACTGCTTGTGGGCTAGTCAAGCTGCTGAGGCTGAAGCGGCGCTTGAAAACGGTGGAGCTGACTGCGAAATGGGCCGCAAGAGGGGAAGAGGAGGGAAATTAAGAACAAGAGGTGTTCTCTGTGCTATATGGATGGACGATGTGAGGAATCCAGTGGATTGGGGACGACGAAACAGCAGAGAAGAAGAAGAAACTAATAAGGCGAGATAGCGAAGTGGTCTAACGCGCTGTGTTAAGGAGCTCCCTCAACGCAGTCCTCCGGGGCGTGGGTTCGAATCCCACTCTCGTCATATTTTTGCCTGTCGAGGGGAGTGACGCAGGGGCACGTGATCCGGCGCTTACTTCAGCAGCCAAGCGTGTGTGCTTTTTCGCAGCGGGTGGCCCCGGCTGGTCCTCCACCACCACCACCTCCACCAGCCCCGCCAGCGCTGTTCGGACCGGCCATGATGGGCCGCAAGCCAACCGAGTTCCTGCTTGCCGCCGTCCTCGTCGCCAAGTCCGCCGCCTCTTCGGCTGGAACAGCTCCGCCGGCTCCGGCCTCGCCTTGGCCGGCGTGGCGAGCGTGTGCATCGCCTTCAATGTCTGCGCCCTCATCGCCATCCTCCGCCCCGCTACGGCCCCACGCGCATGGCTGGCGCCATCGCCTTGCTGAGCTTCCTCGACGCCTGGATCCTCTTCAAACTCCGCCATCTCCAGCTCCGCGCCCAAGAGCGTCGGCCTGCGCGGCGAACAGACGCGCCCGCCGACGTGGTTGATGCCTCCCGCCACCTTCGCGGCCAGCGCACCATCCGCCGCAAGCCGCATGGCACCGCCCAGCTCTTGGTCGACCCGAAGCATGCGTCTGCATTGACGCTTCCCGCACTGCCTCCCTTGTCGTCCGCTTCTCCCACACCGCCCCGGCCTGGGTCACCTACGGCATCAAGCCTCTACCACCGACCCCCACGCCAAGGTCGTCATCGTCAACGAGACCATCTCGCCTGCCCAGCTCGCTGAGCTCCCCCATCCGGGACGCCTTCCCCAGGCCCAAGACGCGGACGAGTACGCCCTCATTCGCGGCCATGCTCCCGCTGCTCGTCCACCCGCCCACGCACATCGCAACGCCGATGCCGAGCGCGCCCCATGGCGCCAGCGCGGCCCGGCCCCCAGCTCCTCTGAGGAGTATGAGCCGGAACTGTTACTGCGTCTTCCCATTGCGTCGGCCGGGCGAGTACGGCTGCTCCGGGCGGCCGACTCGTTGGGACGGGAGGCCACGATCAACCCGGGCCAGCCGGCGGAGCTCATTGTAGCTCAATGTCCTGTCGCTCATTGGGATCCTCCGCATTCCCAACCACTTCATGCCTGCAGGGGGGATGATGTGGAACTGCCCCTCCACGTCTCGGGCGTCGGGCCTCTTGAACTGGGCTGGTCGTGGGCACCCTTCTCGACGGTGGAGGAGGCGAGTGTAGCTCACAGCCAGCCGGATCCGACCGAACGCAGTGAGCGGATACTTTCACAGTTGTCGGATCATTTGGCTGCAAATGAAGAAGCGCTTTCGAACGAGAATGCCACTTCGCTTTCGGTCGAGTGGGCTCGCCAGCAGAACGTGCCTCTCTCTCTTCGCTTTGCACCACCGCCGCTCTCCACTTCGGCGTGGGAACCAACGGCGTACCAAGTCCGTCTCGATGCCATTCGCGATGCCTGCGGCAACGTCAACCCGTCCCCATCGCCGGAAGCAGCACACACTGTCATCTTCCACCCGCGGCCCCAGGTGCTGCTTGCGCCAGCTGCTACGTCCGATTCCGCCGAAGTACCGCTCGTGGCCGGTTCACCCCGCACGTTGGCCAAACTCGACACCTCGTCCCGTCACAAGGCAGAGGACCATCCCACGCCTGCGATCGCCGTGACTGCACCAGATGCGGATGGGGCGTGGCAGGCAACGCTGCAGTTCGTCCCTTCGACGTCCGGGGGAAACCAAGTACCAGGTCGTGGAGGGTGCCAATGCGGAGGCGGTGGTGCGCGTGACGGCAAATGACCCAGGCACATGGAGTGTGGCGAGTGCTGGGAGTACCTTCTGTGCCCCACGACCGCCTGTTCCCGAAACGTCCGCGCCCCCCCCACCTCGGCCCCGGGTCCGGCTGCGGTCCGTGTCGTGGCAGTGCCTCCTCCTCAAGTCAACATACCCTCGCCCCCATATCGGACGCTTGTGCCGGCCCAGTGGGCGTGCGTGCCCACGCAAGCTTCCTGTCGGGGACACCTCCCTTCACGCTGACCTACCACGTCCGTGGCGGTGGACAGGACCTCGAACGTACCTGGCGGTCCGACACGCGCGAAGCGCAACTTACACTCGACGTGCCGCCTCAGGTGTTGGCCCAAAGGGGACGGAAGAGTGCGGGCGGCGAGGTGCAATATGCGTTCCGCGCGCTGAGGGACAAGTACTATGACTTTGCCCCGCTCGACGGGCCCAAGAGCACCCAGACCGTTCACCCTCCTCTCATGGCGTCTCTGGCCAGCTCCCAGCTGCGCTACGCCTCCACCTGCCTCAACGATACCCTCACCGCCCACGTGGCGCTATCGGGATCGGGCCCGCTCACGCTCACCTACGCTGTGGCTGGCGCCGAGCAGGGAAGCATCACCCACACGGTCGAAGGCCTTCAGCCGGCGCCGACATTCCGCTCGAGGTAGTCTTGCCACCGCTGCCCCCCAGCGGATACGGCGATCCGTCGCGTGTTGAATCATCCTCCACATTCACCCTCTTGAGTGTGAAAGATGTGCGCGGCTGCACCGCCAAGGTGGCGCCCCACCGTGCTGGGATCACGATCCGCCGACGGCTCGCCGCGCCCCATGCTGGGTTTGTCCCCAGCGCACTGCCGCTGGACACCAAGCCTGGTCTCGCCGGAGCGTCGCGCCTAGCCGAGGGCCTTGATGCATCGCTTCCACTGCATCTTACAGGGCGCGCGCCGTGGAAGGTAATGTACTCCAAAGACGACGGGCCTTTGACGCTGCACACGGTCCAGGCCGCCCCTTCGGGCGTGGCATCCCTCGATGTGGATTCCCCCGGGATGTACACGCTGCACTCGGTCCGCGACGCCGACTGCCCCGGTGTGGTGGAGAAGGACGTGTCGATGTGGCAGGTCGGCCTGGTCCCTCGCCCTCGCGTCGCATTTGCCCCGGCCGCCGGAGAGCCGCTGGTTGCGCACGACCCTCTCCACCATCGTTCCCACTCGTCCTGGCTCGGGGGCAAGAAACTCAAGAAACCCGTTGCCTCCAGGCCTGCCGGGCCAGCGACGTTGGTGCGCCGTCCAGTGTGCCTGCACCAGCCCGACGACGCGCCGTTGTCGGTCACGCCGGGCGAAGGTTGGCCAGTGCAAATTGTGTATGAGCACACTGCCGCCGGTCCAGCAGCCGCGTGGCGGTCGAAAGAGGACGCCTCCTCTTCCGAGCGGCAGACAGTTGATGCGCACACCTTTGCCGCGGCCCAGGGCACCACCCTCCTTCCGCTCAACACGTCCGTGCCTGGTGCCCATACCTACACCCTGACCCAGGTCGGGGATGACTTTTACCCTCCGTCTCCCTTCTCGAGCACCACGGAATTTGTCCGTCTTACCAAGTCGTCCATCGTCCTCCCTCGGCCCGGTTCGTCGGATCGGAGGCGGTACAGGCCTGTGTCGGCGCCACGATCCCAGTTCCAGGCGCTGGAGATGACGTGACGGTGGTATCAGACTCACGGTCTGGCCCTCCCAAGTCAAAGGTCTCCGATCCAATGACCGACGTGCGCTTGCCCCCCATCGAACTTACCGGCGTACCCCCCTTTTCGCTCACCTTGTCCCTCACCTCGCCCAACGGGACTCAGCAGGTGCACACGCTAACTGTGCCCGACGGAGGCGCGGAGCTCTCGCAAGGCCCTACCACCTTGACGACCCAAGTGAGTTTGGGATCGGCATGGCCGCTGGATGTGGCAGGAAGATGGGTGGTGGCGATTGGCGGGGTGGAAGAGTGCGTGCTCGACCGGAGCGAGCACAGAGGAGGACCAAAAAGTGGTGTTGGACGTGCATGACACGCCATCGGCTCGTCCGTTTACCGAACGAGAACTGTGCGTTGGCAATGCACTCACGTTTGGTCTTTCGGGCCAGGCCAAGTGGGAGGTCACCTACCTCCTTACCCCAGCTTCTGCGCTGGGGGGCACGGAGGACTATGCCCCGTGGATGCGATGGCATTGGCGCAAGCCGAGGCGTCCAAGGGGGTGAAAGTGGTAGCCGAAACGGATTCGGCTGCGTTCACTCGACTTGCCTCGACCCCCGGGCGGATCCGGTTGATTCGCGTCGCTCATCCTGGTTCGCCTTGTGCGTGGACGCCTGCGCCCGGGACCGAAGCGCAGTACACGGCCTTGGTCCGGGACTTGCCCAGCGTGACGGTGGACCATGGTGCGCCCGATGAGCAAACATTATTCGAAGGCGCTACGGCTCTGGTCAAGTTTGCTCTTCAAGGCGAAGCACCCTTTTCGTTTACGTATCAACGGACCGAGCCCATCGACTTGGTTCCCATCCCAAGGTGCTGGATACCCAAACCGTTAGCCGGGTCGAGACCAACGAATTCTCCCTGTCGACCGCGGATGAAGGTATGTTTTTTTCTTCTTCTTTTCTTTTTGTCCTTCTTTTTGTATTGTGGTCAACACTCACTAACTTCCCTTTTCTGGTTAGGCACTTGGCATGTCATCGAGCTCGCAGACAAGTATTGCGCCGTGACCGCCGCATCGGAGGCTCGGGGTGCTGCGTTACTGCAAGAGCATGGGCAACTGTGAGCGTTCTCGAGGGTTCATGCTCAAGAGGGGTGGACCACTTTCCCGTACTTGTATTGGCCCGTTTGGGGGATGGGTCCCGCGAGCGGGCCTCGGGACGCGGACGGTCGGATCTTTGGCTGTTGTTCTCTCATTGTTTGGTCATGCGGCTTGTCATTCCCCTCCCCTCCCCCCCCCCCCCCGCCCCCACGTCGCGCCCGATTAATGATTCGCTCCCAAATGGATCATTGATCCATCCATCTCTCTCTGAACCGATCCAGCAAAAGCATCCTTTTCTCAGGTGCACTTAATTCATCCGAGTTCCTTTGATTTTGTATCTCTGCCAGCGACCTAGTTTTGGTTGCGCAGGAGGAGGCCGCGGCGTCCTTTGGTGGTATTGTGGTAGGCAGCCTTTTCCAAATGTCCTGGCGATCGAGGACGCTAGCGTGGCTCTCCTAGTTTATCCGTCCGGCCTTTTAATGGTTGGGGTCAACGAAAACACCACTGTCCACGCCCCTTGAGGAGGGCAATCATCAGTCCGTTTGAAGCAGGCTTGTGCTTTGGGGAGGGGCAGAGGAGCTGAAACCTGCAAGTCGGAACGATGGTATATCCCAGTCAAACTAACATGCGTGTATTGGCCCGTCTCAAGCCGGCATGAAAGACTCAGATAGCTTACTGTCGCTTCCCCAAGGCTACAAGTGTGCTGCGAGTACCAGCTTGGCGTTCGCCGTTCGTGTAGGTCAGAATGTACCCGCCGGCACGAGTCCAAGTTGGAACGGGAGACCATTGCTTCCACCGCCACTTCACCATCCCTCTTCTCACTTATATCTCACCCAGCCTATTATGTGCCCGGCGGGTGTGAGCCATGGCGCCGCGCTGGGAGGTTAGAACCAATAAGCGGTGTGCGCAGCGTTCCAGAAAACTGTACAGTGGCCTTGTGAGCAACAAAGGGAGACTGCAGTACGCAACCATCTCGTTCCACATGATGCAATCCCAGACTAACGTGGTGGACTCAACGTTCAACCAGCCCAATATCGTCACGTGGCGCGCCCTGGTGCGCTCGCTCCACCGAAGTCAATGGAGGCAGATCTGAAGGCTAATACAAAAGAAAAAAGGGTTCCCTGCGCGGTCGCCAAGCCGGTGACAGAGGCGAGAAGACCAAGTTGTCCCTGTTCCCAACGATGAAGGTTACATGCCAATCCTACCTATTCAGGGGCATGCAACATGGATGAATTTTGCGACGCTCCCATGACCCGTTCGCTTAGTTAGCAACGGAGCTGAGGAGGTCCGAGTCACCCGCGTCCGTGACGGCGAGAACACTGGCGAAAGACGAGCCACAACCAGGTCAGCCATCTCTTCCCAGCTTATAAAAAAAGTAGCAGGGAAACGGGCACATCAACGTACCCAACACGGAAGAGCTTTCCAGACGCCGTGCCCAAAGCCACGTTCGAGCCTTGGTAGTGGTGCACGAGCGTCTTGGACAGCATGGCGTAGTACTCCAGCTCCGACTTGCGCAGCGGTGGCGTGTTGGCCGAGATCAAGACGAGCTTGGCCTTGCCGTTGCGCAGGGTCTTGAGCGTGCTCGAGTAGCCGAGCTGGACCTTGCCCGACTTCATGACAAGCTGCAGCTTGCCATTGATGTTCTCCTGCGTCGAGGTCTTCTTCTTGTTGCTCACAGGCGCCATGGTGCACTGTCCATTCCAACCCACGTCAGCACCCTGCCCTCGAACACGGTCCCGAAGAGCGCCACGGCCACCTGCCCGCTCAGCAGAGGTGGTCCCTCAATGACCCCCCCCGTGCCAGCCCGACAGCCCTTTCCCACAGCACGATACGCACAAGTTGTCAGACAGTCGTCGGGGGACGCCAACCGCCGTTGCCGGCGCGCCCCACCACCAGCCCAACACGGCCGGACCCCCAAGCTGGAGAAATAGGGTTGCCACAGGATGAGTCTACACTGACGCCATGCTCGCATACCGCAGCTCATTGGCGCATGGATTAGGCTGACGGCACAGCGCCTATTGGCGTTCGTCTCACAGTAGGGTTACGTCTGCTCTGGAACTGGGTAACCCTACCCTCGCACCCCTCCCCGCTGTGTGATGCTCGGCTGCCGTTCCCGCGTTGATCGGAACCCCATCGAGCGTCGCGAGCCTCCCAGTAGCAAGGTAAGCACGTGCTCCACATCCACTTGGGCTGCGTCCGTCCTGGCCCGTCCCCCCTCCCCCCCTCCTCCAGCTCAGGGTACCTTGCTGTGATGCGAAACGCTGGACGCGCATGGCAGCACGGGGGCGAGGACATCTGGGACGCAGCCAACCCGGCCAGGGACCGATGGATCGCGTTCTGACCTTTCCTGCCTTGGCGTGTGGCCTGTGGCCTGTGCCCCCCCTGTGAGTAGACAAAAGAGCCATGACCCGCGGCACGACTTCGTTTGGTTTGCGTCACATTAAGGCGCACACGCTGTGCCGGCGGTGTGGCAAGCGGTCGTTCACAAGCAGCACAAGGAGTGCGCTTCGTGTGGCTACCCATCGGCCAAGACGCGGTCGTACCAGTGGGGCCAGAAGGCCATCCGGAGGCGTACGACCGGTACGGGGCGGATGCGGTACCTCAAGACGGTGCCTCGCAAGGCGAAGAATGGGTTCCGTTCCGGTGCGCCCAGTCGGCTTCGGCTTAAGAGCTTACTTTGGTGGTGTTCCTTTTTTTCATGCAAGGCTTATGTTCTGGGGTCGAGTAAGGTGGTCTCGTGCGTTTCCTCGGAACAGTACGAGGCGAGGCTTGTTCTCTCGAAGAAGTGGGAATGGTTCCCAATTCGAGGCCTAGTCTGGCCATTTGACCCCTCCCCCTACGGCCGATCCCTATGCTTTCTCCTTCCGTGCCCCCGCCTCGGATCTTAGGTCCCCACCTGTGGACATCATACATTGTGCCTTTATGCATCATCAATTATCTCTGCTAAACATTGAATGCTGAACGGGTTGAATTCTGAACGACGAACATGGAAGAGATGTGCTGGAGGCTTGAGCACCGACGGGGCGTTCAGTGCGAGAGGGATTGGGTGTGCAGTTTGGGTGTGGCTGTAACTAGCTGCGCTGTGCGGTTCGCTGTACGAGCTGAGGTCGGTTCTTCTTAGCCAGCAGTGGGTTACCCCCTTAGGGGGTTACCGTAACCCTTACCCCTTGGCAACGCTTCCGCCGCCCATCTGCGGGCAGGTAGTGTAGTAGTGAGTGGGCTTGCTTCCACCTAACCTTAGGGAGGTCACTAGGATCACTAATCACTAATCACTGGCCATGGTCACCCACCTGTCCCTCTGCTCCCTACTAAGAGTCTCTCTATTCCTTCTGCTCTCTCTGCGTCCTAGTAGGAGTCGGTAGCCTGAGGGCATGAGAGCCTGAGAGCCTGAGGCCCGAGGGCCTGAGACCAGAAGCCTGAGACCAGAGAGCGCGTGGGTCGCGCACCTCATTTCGATTCGCTCACGAGCAAAGCGGGACACAGGGACAAAGGGCAAAGAGCACATCGGTTAGGGGGGGGGTAAGGGGGGTGAGAGGCAAGCAGGGGAACAGGTAAAAGGGAGGAACAGGGGAACCGGTACCCACTGCAGTAGAGGAGTAAGGGACAAAAATTTAAAGGGTTAGTTAGGGACGGAAGAACGCGAACAAAACCTCCAAGATATCTTGGCGCTCCCACTGAGGCCGTACCAACACCCAACGCAACCCACCCAACCCAACGTGGGGGTATGACACCCACCCAAAACTCCCACCCAAAACTCCCACCCAAAACTCCCACCCAAAACTCCCACCCAAACCTCCCACCCAAAACTCCCATCCAACGAGAGGTACGCACTCCCACTCCCACTCCCAGTACCAGGACTACCACACGACGCGATAGGCGTGCGTATCCGTGACGATCGAGGTAGCCCACGCGCGTACGTCCGGGGCTGTATGAGCGCGGAGGGAGCGGAGCAAAGTGCGCCAGGGTTGGGACCACTGAGCGTTCTTCCCCACGTATCGATCAGGAGGAGGACCAAGTACGCGTGGCCTGGTGCGTGGCCTGGTGCGTGGCCTGGTGCATGGCCTGGTGAAAGGCCCGATGGGGGGAAGTGAGCGAGATAATTGAGCACCGACACGGCGGCCTGGTCGTTACGCACGATGTAAGACCAAAGCCGGTTCTCCCAAGCTTTTTTCACCGGTTGCAGGAGGGCCGGGTAGGTGCCGACCAGCTCGCCGAGAGCCAACGTGATACTGAGCGGGTCTGGGACCGGGTCTTGGCGCACGAGCTGTGCCAGTGCGGGAGGCGGCACAGATACAGCCTGAGAAGAAGGGATAGGGTGGGCAAAGAGGTCGTCCCAGTTGACCAAGGTGGCTAAGAGCTGGACCAAGTCGAACGATACAGATACCTCGTCCTGGTCCTGGTCCTCTTCCTTGTCCTCACTCGTCCTTGTCCTTATCCTCGCCCTTATTCCCCGGGCCATCGTCTTGATACAGGCCCAGACGGCTGGCGCGTAAGCCGCACGGTCCGTCTCCACTTCCTGGGTTAGGAGACGGACCAGCTCATGCACCAAGCGTACTCCAGGCAAGTCCCAGTCGCGCCGAGCGTTGTGCTCAGGATCAGGAGGAGAGAGTAGCCTGGCCACCGCTGCACATAACGTCTCTTCCCCTCGAGGCGAGTTCGACAGGGCCACAAGGGACTGCACAGCTGTCGACCAGACCAGGACAGAGGGACGGGAGAGATCGTAAGTTGCGGCAAGCAGGACGGGCAAGGCAGCCTGATGGATCCGGCCCCACTGGGCCAGGCCGCGCAAACCCTGGGTCGCAGTCGGGATATCGTGGGAAGCAGCGAGGGCCATCACTACCCTGCCGTAGCGCTCCCAGTGTTGGGCCGGGACATTGATTGGTGCCGTCTTGGCCAACTGGAGGCGTACCGTTCGACGGTCCTCCAGCCGTTCAAGCGCGGTTTGATCCAGCTCCGTACCGGCCTCGCGTTCGAGTTCCTCCTTCAAGGGGACAAGCACTTGGTCCACGATGGTCCAGCCCGCCTCGATCCCAAGCAACTTGGTCCGAGCGACCACCAGAATCATGCTATAAACGTCGCGGGGCAGGTCGGGCTTGGCCACCTGGTCCAGCAGCAACGCAGCCGCGTCAGCAAGGGGCAAGCAGCGGCCCACGATGCTGACGGCCTTCTTGCGACTGGCCACCTTGCTTGGTTCCTCCCAAAGCGAGCGTGCGAGCGGGGCGATTTGGGACATGGGAATCCATTTGGCTGCGCGTTCCAGGGCAGGCATGGCCACCCGAGCATGCTGGTCCGACGCATGCGACAAGAGGAGAGGCACGCACGCCGCCGAGTCCAGCACCGACAGAGCCTGTTCAAATGCACGCACGCCTTCCTTCCCCTTTACACCTTGCTCTACCAACGACCGGATCAGGGCCATTCCGCCAGGGACGTGGGCGATGCGACGCAACAGCTCGCTTCGCTTATACCTCGGCTTGAGAATACCCAGTACCCGTTTCGCTCGTGCCAGAAAGAGGTCAATGGTGGCTGGCGCAACCCCACGGAGAGCACGGGGCTCGCAGGGCAAGATCCATTCTTGTTGTTTCTCCTTTGGAAGGAACCGACCACAAGGCGGGGAGCGAAGGACCGTAGCCAAGATCTCGGGCTGGGTTCGGGCTACCATGTTGGCAACCGAGTCGATGGCAACAATCGAAAGGTCTTGCTTCAAGAGCTCGGCGAGACGATCTGCTCGTGTTGGCTTTGGTTTGAGGTAGATCTGAATCAGTTCCTTGCCATCGGTTTTATCCGCCTTGGAAATGGCTTGGGCCAGCAACTTTGGTAGCATTGTCATGGCCTTTGCGTGCCAACCCAAGGATTCCACCACCTCCAGAAACAGGGAGCACTCTTCGCCGTCCTCGACCAACGTCTGTAGGTACGGTTCCAAAGCCTCTCCCACCACCTCTTCCGAGCCGGAAGGTATCCGGTCGGTAAAATTCATGTAGGAACCGTGATGGGAGAAGAGTAGGGCAAACATGTCCCTTGACCACGTGACGATATGCTTATCTTTGGGCCCGAGGGAACTGAGGATGCTCATGACCACTTCGAGCAGGTAGCGGACGGAGGAGGCAGTATTGTCAGGGGCTTGGACAGCGTCCATGGCCATCTGCTTGAGGCACGGGAGGACATCCTTCGACCATAATGAAGGAAGGAAAGGTAAGTCAGCCAGGGGAGCAAGTGCTTCGGTGCGCACCGAGGCTAGCTCATTCTTGATTCGTGAAGCGAGAGAAGCTATGGTGGTGGTCCAGCGGCCAGGGTCGCCGGACGCTCTGGCCTGTTTAACAAAGTGGGCGTACCCAGCAGCGCGGACTGTGGAATCGGCGTTGCGCATGGCCAGGTGAATGGTTCGCTGGGCCTCGACCGGATTGGCGGTCACGGCTGCGTCCAAGGATCGGATTCCAAGCTCGCCAGGGTCTTCGTCAGACAGTGAGGGAAAGGCTTGTGAAACATCGTCCCGGACACGGCGGGGGAGGAGTGGTCCAGGGAAGAGAACGAGCACCCTTGGCCAGCGAGATGTTTGGCGAAAACGAGAAGTTCGGGGGCATCCACTACAGTACGGAGCACCCGCTTAAACGCGCGAGTGGAGAAATTACCCTTGGCCAACTGGCCCTGTATGATGTACTGGGCCATGCGTGCGGGCTCGGTGCGGACCAGGGCCGCCAAGCAGGGCAACAGTTCCTGGGGGAAGACCTCGGGGGTCAAGTCGACCAGGTCGAGAACTTTGGTGGCCAGCCCGGGTAGACGGGTGTACTTGAGCAGCGCCTCGACGCCGGGACCAAACAGGCCCCACCAGGCCGGCGGGAGCATCAGGCCCTGGTTGATGAGTGTGTGCGGCTGTGGACTAGCACGTCCAAGAGTACGATGGGGTGCAAGGTGGCGAAACGGCGCCAATGGGAATCGGAGTGAACGACACCGAGCAGATGGGGGGAGGAAGCGGGCGACAGTAGGGGCAGTGCAGTGGGGGAGCACAAGGATGGCGGCCGCATCGCCCCAGGTGGCGCGGACAGTGGGGAAGAGGCGCTCGGCAAGGGGGGGGGGGGTGAGGCCGGTGCGCCAGAGGGCCCTGGGGTGTACAAGGAAAGGTCGCCGTCGAGGGCGCTGGCGATGTGGTCGTCGGACACGAGCCGGGGTGTGGCAGCGAGGAGAGCAAGGCGCTGGATGTGGGGGTCGGGGTGGGCGAGAGGGCGATGAAGTGGATCCAGACAGTGCTGTGGACGGCGCACGCAGCGATGGCGGCGAGTACTGCTGGTCTGGGTCGCCGCGCTGGAGGTGGTCGAGCAGGGACTGCTGGCGGCCAGGCGGGAGGCGGCGGACGGCATGGAGGACGGGGTGATGCGCATGTGGGGCGCGAGGTTGGCGAGGGGGACGAGGGAGGAGGGTGCGGCGGCGGCGGCGGCGGACATGGTGCTAGGGGAGGGGGGAGGGGGGGGGGGGGGGGGCGCGGCAGGCAGAGCGGCTGGTTATTGCCGATGGCGGGCAGAGGCGTCGGGAGGGTGGGTGGGCAGCACGAACACGCGAAACACGCGCACGGAAGCCGACTGCGGGGCGGACGCAGCACGGGGCGAGTGGAGCGCCGGGGCCGGGGAGAGCATGGTTTAATGATGGGCAGATGACTGCAATGACCGGAGTGACTCGCGCTGAGCAGATTGCTGCGGCCGCCGCCGCGCCCCGGCCACATCCTTCTCTATCTATTTCATCCCTAACCCTCCCCTGGCACCGGCATCGTTCATACCAGCGCCAAGAACGAGCATAGCAGGCCTACTATTAGCAGGCCAATTGATCCATATCCTTTCTCATCCCATGGACCATCGGCCATCGACCACACAGAGCAGAGCAGAAGCTCCAGTTTCTGACATGCAACAGGGCATCAGAGCGTCGGCGCATAACTTCAGGTTGCTGCGTTCATGGCGTTCGAGCCAATCGGGCACCTCGACGTGCTGCACCGACTGGAGGACGGAGGTGGGAAAGGCCGTATCGGGGGACCAACCAAACGTGGCGAGGCGGGAGGAGTGGACACGAGCATTGTCCGCCCAGAACTGGAAGGCCATCTGGAGGGCCAAAGAAGTGAGCTTGTTCTGTGCTGTAGCTGTGCGCACCGCTCGCGATGCGACCGCGACTGGGATCGCACCCGTTGCTCTAGCGCCGTACCAATCGTCTCGGACAGCGAGTGGAATTGGACAGCGGGGGAAACCAACACAACAGACACACAAACACACAAACACACAACCACACAAACACACAACCACACAAACACACAACCACACAAAACACAACCACAACCCAACAAAATCAGCATCGAACCTCAAGCCTGCCGTGCACCACTGAGGCAAACCCAGCGGGGGGCATTATACTAGACGCAAAGATGGGCCGACGTATCACCCGTTTCTGGGAAAAAGTAGATCCTTCCATCTGGCGGGTCCTGGGGCCGGGGAGGCCTGTAACTGGGCCAAGATGGCGAGGTAAGCCGAAGCCAAATGGTCAATATGAATGGTGCTCCAGACGCCTTGGCCGGTACCCACGACAAGTGGTTGGCGGGAGTCGTACGCGGCGCGAATTAAGGTGGGTACTGGACACTGAGGCGGTGCTGTGGCAGGGGGGTGGGACTGAGGCCGTAAATGAGTGGTGGGAAACGATAGCGACGCGAGCGAGGGGGGAGAAGAGGTGTGTAACAGCTAGGTCGATAGAGCGGTGCGGCGCGGTTGGCTTAATTCGTTCTTCCACTTTGGGATCTGCATCGTCGTACGCGTCGTGTTCCGATGTGGGCGGTACACGTGGTCCCCCGTGGTCAGAACGCCATTGCCCGAGGTATGGATGTAGATGGGAAGCGTATCCGACGGCGGTCGGGCCTTGAACCCAGCCGCAGAGCTTGGACCGAAGCCAAGTGCTTGTTGGAAGACGTGTTGATGACCTGCGGGGACGAGCGCGAGAGCAGAGGATGCGTGCAACACAGTGCGTAGGTTAGATGGGACACGACAAACGTGGTCAGCACACCACCAGGAGACAGGCAGAACACGTAGTAGGAGCAACAGGATCTTCAACGCCCACCGACAAATGGAAGCGAGAGAATGCAACGTACGACATCGGCTTTTGCAGCTGGTCTTGTAGCAGCTGCGCATCGTCCAAGGAGCCCAGAACGGGCTCGATGCCCACTGCGCGCAGCAGCTCGGCCTGGTCCGGTTGGCGGACCAAGGCAGCGAGGTGGAGGTCGGGACGCTGGCGCTGCAGGTACGTCAGCACAGCGCCCCCGACAAAGCCTGGGCCAAGCAGAAACACGCGCGGGGGCATGCGCGCGGACCAGGTAGTGTTGGCGTTAGTTGGGGATTGGGGACAGGCCTAACTGGTAACGCGGACCCGAGGCTGGGGCCCAGCAACAGCAATCAATATTCAAGCGCGTACTATAAATACGTTTTCGTTTTTGATTGCAGTGCCTGGCGGTGTGCACGGCCCAGTTGGCCTGCCTGGCTGGCACACGGCCCAGCTGGGCCGTGCTCCGTCGGCGGCTGTGATGTGAGTTGTGTTGCGCCATCGCCTGCCTCGCCACGCCCTTGGCCGGGTGCGCTTGTCGCCCGGCGGGATGGGGCTCTGCACTATGTCCGACCGCACGCCAAGACCCTGCAACAACAAGCCCTCAGGGCCTCATCGATCATCTCGATCATCTATCATGCACATGCATCAATCATCAATTCCGACAGGCGGACGACGGGGGTATTGGTGGTGGCATGGTAGCGGAGCTAAGCTGATGCTGCTTGGTCGCAACCCTCACGCCCAAGCCCAAGCCCAAGCCTAAGCCCAGGCCTAAGCCTAAGTCCAGTCTACACGCAGGCACAAGCTCGGACTGCGCTTCTGCCCGCATTGTTGGCGAAGCTACAGCTGGGTAGCAACCGACGCCGACGGAGTTGGGGATCGAGTTGAGGATCGAGTTGGGGGTGGGATGGAGTTGGAGTTGGGGATGGGGATGGGGATGGGGATGAGGGTGACGGGGTGGATTTGAGCTGGGGCTAGAGTTGTGAGACCAACCAGTTGCGGTCCCAGAACCAACGCTGCGCAGGCTACCGGTTGTGACGCCCACGGGATGCGATCCCCCGCGTGCGACCTCCCCCCCGTTGACATCCCTCCGAGTGCGACACGACGTGGCGCGAACCAAGCGCCGCACCCTGGTGGGCAGAGCCGGGGGGGAAGAAGAGGCGGCGCAGGAGCAAGTAGGACGGCCTTTTTGTGCACCTTGGGCCCAGGGCGGTGGGTTGCCATGGTGTTGGAGCTGGCGTCGTCGCTTGGAGATCGAAGGTTACGTTGAAGCGCGAGTCGGAGCGGGAGTCAGAATCGGAGGCGCAGGTGCGGGCGTAGGCGGTGGGGTGTTGCGCGCTCGATCTCCCCTCGATCTCGATCTCGTGCCGAGTACGACGGAGGTGGGGGGTGGTACGTGCGCGTACGGGTTACACGCTGCGACGAGGGAAGTATGTGCGTTGCAGGGTTCGGGTGGGGTGGGGCGGTGTACGCGCTGGGCGAACCTGACGGCCGTTCTGCCAGTGCCCGTTCCGGTGCCCATTCCGGTACGGTTGGAACGGAGGCCAAGGAGGGCGAGGACGAGAAAGAAGAACGAGAGGAAGGAACCCCAGAGGAGGAGGAGGGGGGGCGACGGCACGTGGGCTGATCAACGGTGGCACGGTCAAGTGTCCTGTGTGGGGTGGTGTTGGTGTTGATGTTGGTGCAGTTGTGGTTGTGGTTGTGGTTGCGGTTGCACATTGTGAGGCGGTAAGTCCCAGACCAAGGTGACTTGCCACGTAGCGTCTGGACCAGCTTGTTTGTCATGGAGCGTGTCGAGGGCCATGAGGCGACGCGGGCATCAAAGTACTGTACCAGCACCGAACCAGGCCGGTCCGAGCGAATGGATTGGATTTCGCCCACCTTGTCAAACATGTTTTGCACGCGGTCCTGCGCCAGAGCGGGGGCAACCATGCCCCTGTCAAGCAAGCCCACACGCACGGTACCTTGGTTGCTAGTGCGTGGGCAGGGCGACGGAGAGCGATCAGGACAAGGCAGGCCGGAATCGTACTCGTACTCGTACTCATAGTCGTAGTGGACATGGATCGGGTGACGTGCAGGCCCAGCGCGTAGCCCCGTAAACGCCGTTTAGCCTCAGCCGCCGCGCGCACATCGTAAAACGTAACCAAGCCAACCCCGTGCTCGCCCACCCGCTCCTCCACCGACTTGACCTCCCCATACTGCCCAAATACACGCCAAATCTCCTCGACCGACGTGGCAAGGTCAACGTTGCGCACCAACAAGGTCCGGCTCGGCCGTTCCGTGCTCTCGGCACGCATCTCCATCTTCCCACCGCCTTGGTGCCGACCGTCGCGGCGACGTTCACCCCGACCGTCACGCCGACGTTCACGCCAACCTTCACGCCAACCTTCACGTGGACCTTCACGTGGACCTTCACGTGGACCTTCACGTGGACCTTCACGTGGACCTTCGCGCAGACGTTCCCGTCGACCTTCACGGCGCCCTTCGCGGCGACGCATTCCGCGCTCCCACCACGGGACGCGTCACGGGCATACGGTTCGTGCGCAGGTGCCGTTCTGCCATACGCATCGCGGCCATACTCGCGTGCCCATGCAGCCCGACCGAGCGGAGGAGGAGGAGGAGGCGGCGGGGCAGGACCAGCGGCGTACCCAGCAGAGGCGGGGGGAGGCGCATCGGCCGCTGGCGGGGTGTGGGCGTGCCTGAGGGGCGGCGCCCAGCGCGCACGGCCGTCGTGCCTGGCATAGGGAGGGGCGCGGCTCATGCTGCTTGCGGTTCAGTTGAGTGTTCAGTACGTTCAGGGCGCTTCTTGGGTTGCTGGTGCTCGGTGCTTTCCCTGGGCTGGGCTGGGCTGGGCTGGGCAGAGGATTCCATGTCCATTCCGCCCGGTTAACTTCTGCTGTTCCGCCACGCCACCAGTCCCAATCAATCCACAAGCGCCCTGGCCTACGTCCAGCTTCAAGTCGCCGAGCATCTGGATCGGACGGCGTGTGTAGCCGCGTCGGAGCGCCTCCCTTCCCCGTGCAGAACAGCACACCCCAGGATGGTCGGCGGGGAGGCATGCATCCGTGATGAATTCATCGCCCCACACTATACACTGTGGCGCGGGGTGGGATGGGATGGGATGGGATGGGATGGGATGGGTTAAGAGGCGGGCGATGGGTTTGGGTTGGCCAAGCGCGCAGGGCGGTGCTCATTGTCATGGCCCGATCCCAGCGTCCCGCTCCACGGCCCATCCTACATCCTACATCGTGCATCGTGCATCGTGCGAGGGGGAAACCCCTGCAGGGACGGTCTCCGAGCAAGACCGCGGCATCCAGGACCAAGCACCGTGGGTGCGAATTGTATGATCAAGCAAGATAGAAACGAGGCAAGATGGTTAGGTGGGGGGTCACGTCCTCCGCCCGACGGCGGCAGTAGGTGCGAGTGAGTGATTAGTACTTAGTCGAGCAGCTGCTTGGTAATGATTTCGTATGCGAATCGGCGGCGAAGGTAGGGCATGGTATCGCTGGTAAATCCAAATGGGGAAAGGTACTCCTGGACCTGCTTCTCCTGTCCCTGTTGTCCCTGTTGTGCCTGTTGTGCCCTCTGGCGCACCTGGCCGTCCTGTGGCACGTCGCGTCGACAAAGATAATCGAGTGTAGCGAGGACGAACACGCCGCAGTCGACGCCGTTATTCTGGACGGGAAACTGAGCCGGGGAATACTCGGACCAATCGTCATCGCGCCAAGGGAAGTCAGGACGATGAGCGGTGTGCTCCGCGCGCAGCCAAGTGCGTACATGGTGGAAAAAGCGCGGGTTGGGCATCCGTAGTGAATCGTAGTATTCGATCCGTTTGCGACGTAGGTCAATGCAGCCGGTAGCCCAGTGGGTGTTGGACAGGTTGACCGGGAAGATAATTTTGTCTTTGGCCAGTACGTCGAGTTTGCGCGTCCACCGCGCCACACTTGCCGCCCCACACGTGCTGAGCTTGTGGTAGAAAAAGGAGCTGAACACATGCACGTTCCACAACGCCTCCGCCTGCGCTACCGACGCTTCCGCTTCCCCGGCCCTGCACCGGCGTCAAGTTCACGACCAGGGCCATGATCACAACCAGAAGCAGCGGGATGGGCACGCACATTCGCATCAGAATTCGCATTAGCATTCGCACTGGCCGTAGCGCGCACGTCGGCGGCTCGCTTAGATCGGTGGGCGATCAACTGGCCATAAAAGTTAATCGACTCGTCGTTCAGCCACTGGCCCGGGCGCAAGCGGAGCAAGTCGCGGGGTCACCTGCGCGCAGGGATGGAGATGACAAGTGCAGGCTGGGCCAGCGTGGTGCGCAGCAGTGCGTGCTGAGCCGCGGTCAGCTGCGTGGGGAACGGAGCTCGGCGCGCAATGGGTTGGGGTTGGCAAGAGAGGGGGGAGTGCGCGAGGGGTGTACCGAGTGCAGGGGTTTCGTCGTGCGATGAGCTGCGACCGGTCGGGGGTTGAGCTTGGGCTTGGGCTTGGGCTTGGGGTTGAACTTGGGGTTGGATGCGGGACCGAGCATCGCGCTCGCGTTGCAAAAAGTACGTGGCCGCTTGGCGTTGGTACGTCTGGGAAAAGAGAAAGAAAGAGAGATAAGAAAGAAAGAAATAAGAAAGAAAGTAGCGCGGGGGAGGGGGTGGTTAGTGGGTTGGATGAGGGCCGCAAACAAGGGGAGTGGTACTAGGGGGCGAGACATACTTCCTCTACGCGTTGGCGGGGAGCGGGAGCGGTGGTGGTTGAGGTTGAGGTTGAGGTGATCGGGGCGAAGGGGAACGGGGCGCGTGCGCATGCGCATGCGCTTGCGGGCGCGAGCGCGGGAGATCAGTATCGATAGCTTGGAGAACCTGGGCACTCTTCCAGATAGTTTCCACTGCGTCGCGGTGGGAGCTAGCCTGCCACGGCCGGCTGGGCTGCAGCGACCGAAGCAGACGTACCAGCGAGGCGACGTTGCTTGCCCGTGCCGATTCCGATTCCGACGGTGGCGGTGGCAGCGGGGACCGTGTCTGCTCCGCACAGACACACACACACACACACACACACACAACCGATTAGCCTTCCTATCGCCAGCCGAGGGAACCCAGAACCAGGACCCCAGAACAGTCAGACTTTTGTACGCACCTTAATTCCCATGCGGTTCGGGGTGGGTGGCATGCATGCTGGCCGAGAGGGAGGGGGAGCGGGGCCGGACGCCGCGCGAGGTAGTCCGAGAGTGGTAGGATTCCGAGACGAAGAGGTATACGTGGGAGGAACCAAGCGAGGCGCCATCGCCTGTGCAATACCTGCGTTCCAATTGCCGAGACCTGCGCCATGGCACTCGCACTCCCACTTGCACTTGCACTGGTACTGGCACCTGGGCTTGTACCGGACGCTATGCGGCGCGGGACGGTTGTGTTAGCGAGAGCGCGAGCCAAGGGGCCGTGCAAGAGCGCAACGAAGCGGGAGCGCGCTGTGACTCGTCCGCTTGGATGGGACAGGCCCGCTCGGACGGCGGAGGGAAGAGAGGACGTAGGCCACAACGGAAGCAACCCAGGATGTTCCCCATGATCTTGAGCTTGAGCTTGAGCTGACTCTGGACCGTAGAGCTGGTAGTGGTACCCTGCTTCTCGGGCTGTATGGACCCAGACTTCCCCGAGGCAAGCGGGGAGAAGAGAGGCTCGACATGGACTTGTGCTGTGGGTCAGGTCGATCCAGGACCCGCGAGGCCGAGACGAAGACGGGAGGGACAAGGCAAAGTCCCCGTCCCCGTCCCCGTCCCGTCCGAGGGGGAGGGAAGGAGGCAGGTGTCCGAGCCGCTACGGGACGGGGAGCTGGGCTGGTACGGGTTAGGGTCGCTCGACTCGGTCGCAGTTTCCGGCTCGGTGGTCGCGCTGCTGGTGCGGGAGCTGCGGGAGCTGCGGGAGGGGGTAGGTGCGGTCGCGGTCGTACGTCCCTCGAGAAGATGGTGCGATGAGTTTCGCAGCCGGCACGCAGGTGAGGCAGATTCAAGTTCAGGTTAACACCATGTTCCTGTTCAAGTGCAGGTGCAGGTTCATGTTCAAGTTCCAGTGCAAGCGGCAGCGGCAGCGGCAACGACAGCGACGGGAGCGAGAGATCCACCTCCTCTGCGTCCTGCTTATCCTGGCGCGTCTCCTGGCGATCAGTAGCTCCGTAGGACGATGCTCGCGCCTACGTCCGCTTCCGTGGGGCCGAGCAAAGTGGAGGCGAGGCCGAATGCGAATGCGCAGCAGCACAACGATCGAGGGGGCCTTGGTGGGAGAAAGAGAAAGGTTGCGCAGACACCGAGGGGGGTGCCGTACCTCCCCCCTTTCCCCCGGACGAAAAGGAAAGAGGCGGAGAAAAGAAGGCGGCGCATGCGGATGCGGATGTGGGTGTAGGGATGGCAGCTCGACCTCACTCGCTCGGTCGAGGCAGAGACAGAAACAAGGTGCGGTACGGAAGCGGTTGCGGATGTGGATGTGGATGTGGATGTGGATGCGGATGCGGACGCAGCTATGGACGGGGATGCTGGTGCTGGTGCTGGTGCTGGTGCTGGTGCTGGTGCTGGTGCTGGTGCTGGTGCTGGTGCAGGGACGGGTATTGGTGGCACTGCGGGTGCGGTGGTGGGATGCACATTGTGCTCAGGGGGAGCAGGAAGCGACGCTTGTCCAGACACGGGACGCGGGGCGTCGGACGCAGGCGGGGCGATGGAATGGAGGGCAGTCTGGACGGCCAGGGCGCGGGCAGAGGCGGAACGGGGGCTGTCCCTCATTTGGCCAGCAGCTTGGACTGGTGCGGAGGCTTGGGCCCTTGGCGGTCGGGGAGGCAGAGGCAGAGCAGAGGCAGAGGCAGCAGCAGAGGCAGAAGAAGAGGAGGCAGACAAAGTCGGACGTCGTTTGGGCTGCTGGAGCCCCTGGGGCGAGGCGGGTGCCGCTTTGCGCTTCTGCGCCATCGTGGACCGCAGGGAGGGGGCCGACGCAGAAGCAGAAGCAGACGCAGACGCAGACGCAGACGCAGATGCAGACGCAGACGCAGACGCAGACGCAGACGCAGACGCAGACGCAGAAGCAGAAGCAGACGCAGACGCAGAGGAGCAAAAGAAAGCGGCGGCGGGCACGTTGGAGCTGGAGTGGAGGACGAGGCAGTTGGGCCGATCGACGACAGGGAAGAAAAAAAGGGTTGCAGGTCGCTGGATGGATGGCCGATGACATCACATCACATCACATGTGCCATTTCAATTCCAACGCCGCTTGCGCGTGTCACGTGCAGGTTAACCACAGCACGTCGAAATAACCCTAAGGCCCAGGGCAAGCGTGCGGGCACCCCCATTCTCGCTCCCGGGGTGTACTACGCCCACGAACCTCCCCTCTTCCCCCGGCCCCCGACGGCATCGCCACCCAGCAATCCAAGCCAGCCCGTCGGACCCTGACCTCCTGCCACGCTGCTGTGCCCACCACAGGTTCCCGAGGCGCTACGCGCCCCTGGGGGCTCTCTCGTCCCGCCCATCTTGACCGCTGTCGCGCCTAGCTCTTCGCCAGCGGAAGAGTCCAAGTCCCCTACCACCTCTCCCCTGGATAGATGCAGCAGCATCGACAGTATGTTCACCACCGCCACCTGTGCCACGCAAGCGGAGCGATAGCAGTGTGAAACCATACGCCAGAACCGTGCCTCGCTCGCCGAGATGGAACAAGCGTACAGTGCTCAGGACGGTACCACCCCTGTTACGGGCCAGATCATCCATGTGAGCCACTACCTTCCGGTCCCTTGCTGAGGGAGACTTAGAAACGCAGGTCTCCACCTCTTCTGCGGTACCCGCTTCCCCTCCCCTGGCCACGGAACCGCGAGTCCCGCCCCACACCTGCTCCGTTTTATTTGTTTCCGTTGGGCGTGCTTGAACGTCGAACGGGATAATCTTACGGTTTGATCACAGTCTGCATACTCTGGCGAGGCCTTGAACCCGTCAGTAGGTACGCTTGGTTGTGTCCCTGTACAATGAGAATGGATCGGTACACTTCTACCGATCGAACCAACGTTCCTGTTCCGCGACATCGGGGAGAAGGGGCGGCCAAAGAACCCCGTAGTAGTTCCTACTGACTCACCACCGTCACACACCTTGCTTTACACGTAATCTCGTTCCCGCTCCCCCTCCTACTGTCTTCGGAGTCGCGTTTCCCCCCTAATAGGTTGAAGTCTGCGCGTCGAATGGAGTGCTTTGTTTCCACGGGGCTTCAATGGATGATGTCGATGATGTGTGACGCAACCAAGTGCCCGGGGTAAATTTTAACGCTCGTCCACTTGTCACATATTAGGATCGGTGGGTCGTATATGGGACGCTACGCTGCCGTGGGTTAGAGCCCAAGGAAGAGGCCAGAAGACGCCCAGCTGCTGAAGCAAGCGGAGAATTGCGTGTGAGGCTCTCAGGAGATGCATAGGAGGCGATGAGAAGAGTAGGGCCTTATATACTAGCGAACAACCGCTCTCGAACCCTACTAAATTCCACTTTGCCCACACTTCCACCTTCTCCCTGTACCATTGATTCTCCGTCCCACTAGCTTACGCCGTTACGACTCACATCGGGTACACTTCAAGCCGAGATTGATCAGCGCTTGCTCTTCACGGGGTATAGGATTGCGTCTGGTTCTGCCAGCCACAGCGTCGAGGGTGGGAACGGCCAAGCAACCACACATTGCGCTTCCCGTAAGTGCCTGGACGCTCCAACGGGTCTTGAAAAGTTACGCATACTGCTCGTCTGAGTTGCGGCCTGTCCACGCAGAGGAAGCCATCCAGCCCAGATACTCTCTCTTTCGCCTCCACACCAGGTCGTGTCATGGGAGGGGTCTCGGGGTGGGACCCCCCCTGTAGTTTAGGGGTATAAACCCTTGGACAGATCAATCGGTGGCTCGTATGTTAGGTCCCGCTCCAGATCCTGGTTGAACCGAGCGGGTGTAGAGGCGAGGGGAGACCCTCTAGTTGTGGGTGGCTGCCTGCGTGCAAAGGCCGCAGTCCATACCCTCCGAGGTAGGAGCCGCGTACGTAGGTAGTTAGACCAGCTGAATAAGGGGTCCAGGAGCTCCGAAGTTACTCTGTTCCACACAGCGTTACCACACTCGGTATCCTGTCGCTAGCGGGAACAGACAGAATCCTAAAGAAGAGCAAGCGCTACTGATAAGAGTAACCGCGGCTTGCAGTGCACTCGACGTAAGTCGTAAATTCGTAAGCGTAAGGGTGGTAGGAGGTGGAAGGGCGAGAGAGGAACTGGTAGTCGGGGAGATCAACGGTAATAGACAGGATGGTCGACCAGGACCACAGCTAGCAAGCCTTAGACATGGCCTTATATACAGCAGAAGGAATCATGCCTCAAGTGCCTCATTACAGGTATAGACAGAGAATGCGCGGCACTTCCCAGAAAGGTAAAGACTAATGCACAGCCCTTGCTCTCCAAGACTGACGCTGCGTAGTCGGGCGCAGCAGGAAGGGTTCTGACAAGACTGGACGCAATGGGCACAAAGCATCTACCGATAAGCCCATGCGACCATGGTAGGCCGCGGAAGATATCCGCAGCAAGGATAAGGTGTCGACTGGCTCTCTCTCGCTAGTCTAACCGGACTGACGCGGGTTGGGCTGAGATGTCTACGACAAGCGGGGTTCAGCGTCCGGAGATAACCGGAGCGCCCCGTAAGAGTCTTGAAGAGTTACGCGTTACGCGTTACGCTTGCTGCTCGTCTGAGCTGCGGACTCTGCACTGTGATGCAAAGGGAGCCATCTGGTCAGAGACTCCCTCTATCCTTCGCCTTCAAGCTCCACACCAGGCTGGTTCGACCATGGTCTGGGACCAGACCTACCGTACGTGGTGGAGTTCACCAATTTCCCGTCGTGCAAAGGTTTGTACCTCTAAACTGCAGGGGCGCGTCGCGCCGCGGGGCTCGCCCAATGATTAATGATGCATCATGACCAGTGTGCCCCACCAGCTCTTTGTCTTTTTCCCGTTTTCTTCAACTACTACGTTATGTCTCCGTTGGTCCCTATCTGCACGCCAAAAATAGTTCGTGGCTGCCCTCACGATCGATTGATGTCTCCGCAGGCCACCTCCTTCGTCGATCCATACACTGCAGTAGAGAGACAACTGCTGCTGCTCTTGATTGTATCCTAATAGCAACTCAGTACTCAATCACGAAAATGACGTGAGTTGGCCCTTGCGACCCCATAGGAATTGGATGTCCCAAAAGCCCAGCCAACCGTACCGGGAGCGTGGGGCATGGGAGGTGCGTGAGCGCGTGACCAGTGCGTGCGCGGGACCGTTACGGAATGCAAATGCAGGATGGGCGCCCTGGCGAGACGCACGTCGAGCCATGCTAGTCATGACTCGACAAGGCAAGCGGTGGAGAAGAAGAGCCTGGGTCGAAATGGGATGGTCAATTGATTAATGATCGATGATCGATGATCTCTCGATGCCGGAGTCTATCTGACGGCGGCCGATTCTGATTCTAATTCCGAGTCCGATTGGGATTACGCAATGCGTGGCGTGCGAGCCAACGCTGAAATTGCAATTGCCAAGCGAAGCACAAGACGCCCGGGAAGCGCGCGTCCGTGCACGGCCGGAGATAAGCCGAGGAATAAAACGGACGTCTGTCCCCACTCCTGCCCAGCGCATCTATCTGTTCCTCCCTCCTCTCTCCTTTCCTCCCCCCGTACTCGTTAAGCGCAACACCATGGTCCTGCCCACGACGCAATCGGCTGTGCAAGTCAGCAAGCCTGGTGGACCCGAAGTTCTAGTGGACGCTACGGTGCCTGTTGGCGCCGTGCAGCCGGGGGACGTGTTGATTCAGTCCGAGTATGCCGGGGTGAACTACATTGACAATTACCTTTTGGGCGGGCTGTACCCGCGCCCTGTGCCGTTCACGCTCGGTGTCGAGTTGGCCGGGACAGTGGTCGCGGCTGGACAAGGCGCTTCGTTCAAGGTGGGTGACAAGGTAGCGTATTACGGCGACGGGGTTTACACGCAGTACAAGTTGGTCCCTGCTGCTGAGGTGGACAAGCGAGTAGCTTTGTTGCCCCCCGGTGTGGATAGCCGTACGGGAGCTGCAACGCTTCTGCAGGGTTTGACGGCCCTGACGAACGTTACGGAGGCGTACCGTGTCCAGGGGGGACTGGATTTTGGTGCCTGCCGCTGCGGGGGGGTTGGGCACGCTGATCACCCAAATTGCGACTCATCGCGGCGCCCATGTAATTGGCACCGTGTCGACCGAGGAAAAAGTCCAACATGCACGCAAGGCAGGCGCTGAACACGTCTTCCTCTCGACCCAAGGGATCGACATTCCTGCCGAGGTGGCCAAGTTGACCAACGGACGTGGGGTGGAGGCTGTGTTTGATGGCGTGGGAAAGGCGACGTTTGAAGGTACGTTGTTTTGGTTGTCTTGTTGTCTTGTTGTCTTGTTGTCTCGTTGTCTTGGCCTGGCCTTGATGTGCAAAAGGGAGAGGGCAGCTTAGCTAACTAGCCAAAAACCCGTTTTTTTCTGCAGATGCGCTCAAAGCGGTTGCACGTAAGGGTACCATTGTTTCGATTGGGAATGCGTCTGGTGCGGTGCCGCCTGTGAGCCTGCTACGTCTTGCCTCGAAGAACATCAAGATTGTCCGTCCCACGCTGGGCAACTACGTTGCGACGCCGGAGGAGTGGCAGGCGTACACCAAAGAGCTGTTTGACCTGTTGGCCCAGGGAGTCATCAAGCAGAGTATCTACAAGGAGTACCCTTTCTCTGCCGAGGGTGTCCGCCAAGCCGAGCTGGACATCACATCACGCAAGACGATTGGCAAGCTTTGATCCGGATCGCCTGACTCTCCGTTCGCCTATGATATATGACAGGACCTTGGTCTGAGCATCTCTCTGCAACCAGCAGCGGTAGTTGTAGTGGTGGGCGCGCTTGAGTGCCGAGCGCACCCCAATAGGATTCTCTTGCCTCTATCCATCTGAAATGGCATGGTTTGGCTGTTCAACGTTCATACCACAGTTCAAGGATCGTTACTGTGCTAGAAGGACCTACTTGCTAGGCCTCGGTTGACGCGCCATTTGACTTTTATTGAGCTGGTACCTAAGGTTTGAATCGCCGTGAACGACATGGGCATCAGGGATCCAGACGTACTGCGCGGCATGAGGGTGGTGGTAATGACCACGCGACGGAAAGAGTAGAGTGTGAGAGGAAGAAGGAAGGCGGGGTGTACGTTGCCTGGCGCACACTATAGGATGACCTGAAAGTGATGACCAGTGGCGCACAGGCAGGCCTATAACTATATACCAGGCAGCCAGAAAAGAAGCAGAAATTGGACACAAGCAGGCACAAAATGGTTTCATGAAGGACAAGACAATAACTAGGGAAGCAACGCCGCACCACAGGAGGGAGTGGGGGAGGGGGAGGAGGGAACAGAACCCCAACTAATACGTACATGTACGTTTTTCCTTCAACGTTTTTCCTTCAACGTTTTTTCATGTACGTTTTTTCATGTATACGTTTTGCGATTTCATGTTACAACCCAGCTGGGGCAGGGTGAGTGGTACGCCAGTGGTCAGCGATTTGGGAGCGAGTGGCGACCCAGACACCGTCGAATTTTTGGATGTAGTCGAGGAACGCGACGAGGCCCGGGAAGCGGCCTGGACGACCGATTACGCGGCAGTGGAGTCCGATGCTCATCATTTTAGGTTCGCCCTTGGCGCCCTCGGAATAAAGCGTGTCAAATGCGTTTTTGAGGTACTCGTAAAACGGCGAGGCACCACTAAACCCGGGCGCTTGCGCAAATTTCATATCGTTGTTGTCTAACGTGTAGGGAATGACAAGCAAGGGCGGAGACGGTTCGGTCCGCGAGGGCGAAGGACTTGTGACCCAGTACGGAAGGTCTTCGTCGTCTAAATATGGCACACGTGGGTCAGTATCTGGCTCCGCCGCACCACAAAGCAACATGCAAAACGCAAAACGCAAACAGCAAATAGCAAACAGCAAACGACAAAAAGCAACATACAGGCATCACTATCGTAGTACTTGTCGAGCAAGCCCAATTGGCGGTACTTGTCATACACGATCCGTCGTGTCTGGAGGGACTGGCGGCCGGTGTACCATCCGAGCGGGACTGTGCCGCGGGAGGAAGCCTTAGTAAGTGCCGACAAGGCCAAGTCGACATGTTGCCTTTCCTCGTGTTCTGGGGTTTCCCAATAATCGATCCAGCGGTAAGAGTGGGACCCGACCTCACATCCAGCATCTTGCATTGCATCCACCACGGCCGGGTTGAGTTCGACGGCACGTCCGATCGCCCAGGAAGTAAAGACCAAGCCACGCTCTTTGAACAGGTTGAGGATGCGCCAAAAACCACGGTGGGCACCATACTCGTACCCACTCTCCACGCCCAGGTTGCGACCGGGACGCGCGCTGCCGGTGGCACCGGACTCGGAAAGGAACGCCTCGCTGTGGGGTCACCGTTGAGGAGAGTGTGCTCGCCGCCTTCCTCGTAGTTGAGGACAAAGGAGATGCAGATCTTGGCTCCGCCGGGCCACTGGGGGTCGGGGAGATGGGGGCCGTAGCCGACATGTCGCGGGCGGCGTGGTCGAGGACGGAAGGCGGAGCAGGAGCAGAGGCAGCCATGGTGTGAGGGGGAGGGGGCGCAGAGACGGTGGTGGGCGAGAAGGAGGGGGCGAGGGGCGGCGGCCTGCGCAGGGCCAGCCAAGGCAGGGCGGACAAGACACGCGTGGGGGCGGGCAAAAGGCGGGACAAGTGGGTGTGGGGGCGGCGCGTGGGGGCAGTGGTGCGTGGGCAAACGTCCCACGGACAGACACGAACGGGGGGGCAGCCCTGAGCTGAGTCGGGACTGAGTGCTGACGCTTCGCTTGACTTGCAGCTTCACATGGCATGGGCCTCCGCTGGGACGCAAGGCCGGGTGGGGGTAGCGCCTGTGCTGGGCCAGGGCGATATACACGCCACACTGCCTGCGTGCCGGGCGAAACCGGGGGTCCGCTGGGCCGCCGGGACGTCTTCCGAGACGGCCGGCGCCCCCCCGCCCGCACCAGCCCGCACCAGCCGCACACCCGCCCCGTGCCCACCCACCGCCGCTGTCTCGGCGCGTGTTCAAACCATCGCCGGCCATTTCAAATTTCACCTTTCACCCTTCACCCTTCCCCTTTCACCTTCCACCAGTCTGTTCCGGCTTCGGCCGCATCGCTCATCCATCCTTCCACGTGGCATGCAGTCCAAGCAGCCATCACGTGCATGCTCACGTGCCCTCCGTCCCACGCTCAAAGCGTCTTCTGCCTCCTATCACTCGACTGATGCTGATCCCGCATGGCACCGGTCCCAACGCCTGCCCCACCCATGCTCAACGGCTGCTTGCAAGCGCTGCCCATTGTAGTACCCGCCCTTTCGAACCACCCAACCGAGCCCCCTGGTCGCAGAGACATGATGCACAATTAGTACTGAGTCCAGGAGAAAGACAGAAGCCCACAGTAGCGCTCCAGCCACAGAACGTGTAACGCCTTGGCGCTTCGAGCTTCAACTAAGCTTCAAGCTTCCAGACGCTCCACGCATCCATCCACCCCAGCTCCAAGCACACGCATGAATCATGCACCAGGCATCAAGCACCAAGCATCAATCGTCAATGGGCGTGGCCTTGACGATGAGCGGGATGAAACTGCAAATCTTGGGCTTGAACACGTTGTGTCCGACGGCCATCAGCAGGCCTCGCACCGCGCCCGAGTGGGACGAGATGCCAATCACCGGGTCGTCGGGGAACTCATCAAACGTTTGGCTCAAGGCGGACCGCATACGGATGTACACTGTATCCTCCGTTTCGACCACCTCGTGCCGCAGCTCATCTTCCTCCGACATCTTGTCTTCTAAGACAAACTCTGGACGCGATGATGGATGATGGTCTTGGACGAGCGCCAGTCGCACGTGTGGCTCCAAATTTGTTCGCGCCACAGTTCGCGGATGACCGGGGTGGTAGGGATCAAGCCTTTTGCCAGCACATGGTTCCACGCAGTGAGCATGGTGACTGCGCTCCGGCGAAAGGGGCTGCTGATCAACCGCGTAGGCAACGGAGGTTGGTCCAGGTTGTCCGGCACAAGTAGCCGTTTCCATTCCGTGTCGATAGCTTGAGCTTGTTGGATACCGAGTGGCGTAAGTTCCGGGTCCGGACCCCAGGTGAGCGTGCCATCGCCAAACTCATGGCTCCACTTCTCGTCCCACATCGGCCCGTACTTATCGTTGGCCACGTTGTGGTAGCCTTCGCCATGCCGACCGGCGTAAATGAGTTTGTACTGCACGCCCGGTTCGGCGTGCTCGTTGAGCTCTGTCGGGAGTATCAGCACCACAGCCACCACAGCACCAATCACAGGGGGCAACGAGGGAGAGAAAAAGAAAAAGAAAAAGAAAGAGAAAGAGAACCAACGAAACGTAACGTAACGTACCGATCAATTCAGCCAGCAGATCTTTCCACGTCTTGTCACTGCGCAGGCCAAAGTTAGGCTCGAGCGGGGCCAGTTGGGGATCAGACTGCTCGTCATCGTAAAGAAAGTAGCCCTTGACGGTCTGGGGAGTGGACCCAGGGTCCGCGGTCCGCGGTCAGTGGTCAGTACTCAGAGGTCTGTGGTCTGTGGCAAGGTCGGGGTAGGGGGGGGGGGGGGGGGAGCTCATCGATCATCCGAGCAGAAATGGGGCATGGGGCAGGCGGGAGGGGAGAGGACGCGAGACGCACTTCAAAGGTGTACTTGGGCTTGGGCCAGCGATAGGATTCGGTGGGAATAGGTGCCATAGGGACGGGAAGGGGTAGGTAAGGCTAAGTCGGAGGTGAGGCCTGAGGTGAGGTGGTGGGTGGTAAGATCTAAGAAGGAGAAGAATACGCGCGCGCGCAAACGACGACACCGGCCGGTGAGGCCCTGAGGCCAGCGGCCAGTGGTCACCTTTTTCTTGCTGGAAACCGTCCCGATGGGGTCAGCTTAGCGCTTAGTGTTGTTCAACGTTCACATTCAGGTGAACATCCCGGGCCGGACGCAGGCGCTAGGCCGTAGTGCCGTGTCAGCATGTCAGGGTGAGTGATGGGCCACGTCATCCATTCATCATCGATCGACAGGTGCAATGGAGTTCCTATTTCCTATTTCCCTTTGCCCCTAGGCCTTACGCTCTAGGTACGGCAGTGGCGCATGTGTGCCCATCTGGCCCAGGTGCTTCAAGCTTCAGGCCCGCCTCGACGTTCGACGCGCCACATCTCGACTAGCGGACTCGAGATGGCAGGCCAATCATGAATCAGGCTAGTCAGACTAGTCAGACTAGTCAGACTAGTCTCAGAAGGCTAGTCAGGATAAACGTATCGGCAACGATCCGCTTTTCGCTCCCCCATACTGTGCATCCATCACAGGACCGCTGCACTTGAAGCTTGATCCCCCCGCCCGTGACGCTGCTCTCCGTCTCTGCGCTTCCCCTACTGTTCATCCGCACGTTTAATTCGGGCGCAGCCAATGGTAATTCGAGTTCCTGATCCATTGGTCGGCCAATAATCATTGCGCCCATCCTCCCCGGTTCGACACTGTTACTGTGTCTCTCTTTAATTGGTGCACTGATTGGTTAGTACTTAGTGTCCATCGATCAACTCTGGTTTCGCAGCCCTCTGTGTCTTCCTGTTTCCCTCCCCCTCCCTCCCCTCCCACATATGCTGTTCTTCTGGCTGTCATGATCCGTGTCGTATATAGTAGGTGATTGAAGATCGTATCCTCCCACGTCCCTTCTCCGTTTGTCCTTTTGTCCATTTGTTTACCCTTTGTCACTTTGTCACTTTGTCCATGCCTGCTTTGGAGCAGAGACATGCCTCTTCGCAAGCCTGCATTAACATTGATTTTGTGCTCAACCCATCCCGTCCCGCCACCCCCGCTCGGGACCTCCAAAACACTCTACAATATCCTTCTAGCTTCACCAGGCTGCTCTGCGCATCGCAACGGGTCCCCTACACACCTCTCGGACGTGCTGCACGTTGCACCACACGAACGTTGAACAGGGATATGGCATGCTTGATACAGACCCAAAAGGGCCCAACTCAGCGAATCCTCCTTCACAAGCGTCAAGCGTCAAGCTTCACTTCTGTCGCGCCCGTGGTGGAAATGCCACAGCGTCAAGGCACCACAACCACACCGCCTTTGTTTTCCCCATCAGATCGACATCAGACCTGATGCCTCAGGGCCTCAAGGCCTCAGGATATCAGGCCTCACTGTTCATTCAATCCTGAAGAGTTGACCTCGTGCGTAGTAGCGTACAGGCGCAACCTGTCTCCTGCACCAGATCGTGGGTAACCTGTACTATCCGTTTGCAGCAGCAGCGTCGGGCCAAGGGCGAGATCCACGAATGGATTGGGATTTGATGGTTATGATTCCTGGCCGGGACGCGTGACGCCTCGTAGTAGTAGTGTGTTGGGAGGCCCGAGGCCTAGGCCGGCGGAAGGACCAGGTGCATCTCTGCGCCCCTGAGGCCTGACTCTAGTGACATACCATCCTGTCCCTTACCCCTTACCCCTCACCCCCCTACTACCTTCGTCGGCATGAACTATGAACTTCCCCCCATTTCGTTTTGCCACTTCCCACTTGCCACTTGCCATTACTTGAGCACGGTCAATGAGTCAACGGTCAACGGTCAACGGTCAACATTAGTACTACTGTCGTTACTAGTTATACTTACTACTGTGGTGCTCCGGCAAGCTCCGGCGTTTGGAGATCTCTCTCTTGTGCTTGCCGTTCAGCCCCAGTTTAGCATCCGCCACCATGGTTCGCGTGCAACCGTTGCCTTGGTGTTCTGCGGAGCCCTCTGCTGTCAATCAAGCTTCAAGCTTCAGTGCTGAAGAAGTGCAAGACCTTAATAGGTTGTCCCCCATCAGTGAGAGGCCTGACTAGTGACTAGTGACTAGTGACTAATAGTGACTAGTTGCTAGCAAGTTACTAGCCAGTTAATGAGGCAGGTATGAGGTCTTGCAACCTCAGTGAGGCCTGACTAGCCGGCCTGTGGAGACGTTAAACGTTAAGATCTGAGAGCCTGTACCGCGTAACGCGTTAAACGTTAACGCGTAACGTCTGTATAAACGTCGGAACCTGATGCGCGGACGCCTCTGAGCCCTGGATAGTGGCCGTGGGCTCTTGAGGTCTGTTGATCTCAGATGCTATTCATGCAGTGTGCAGTGTGGTTGCACGTTTGCCGGGATTTGTTGCCACTGGCCTTGGCAGGTATCCTACGTTGACGTTTAACCTTTAACGTGTCTTAACCTCGTCTATTGCTGCTTTGGGCCTTGGACTTTGGGGTGGCTGCGTACTAGTCTCAAATGGCATGTGACATGTCAGCAGAGGTGTCCGCCTCTTTGCACCTCTGGCAGTGGAACAACATACTTCAAACGCGGATGCATCATCGACACATTCATCCAGTCCACTGGGGTCGTATAGGGTAGGCGCAGGTGGGCGCTCGAAGGGTTCTGGTGGGGTGGCCGCGACGCCAAGCAAAATATTAGAAACGAGAAGGATCAAGCTCACGTTGCTGCAGGCCCCAAAAGCTCTCGGTGGCGGCCGAGAGTGCGCGAGCTGCGGACTGCGGGGCATCACACTCGCGGTCCTCGGTCCTCAGATGTCTAGTACGTCCTGTGCAAAGCAGCTGTGCCGAAACGGCGTTGAAGCGTTGGCGGCGAGCGACCGGCCGGGACAGATGGTTGCGGGGGGTATAACCGGTGCTTGGAAGCGGAAACCGTGTACCCGCGCCAAGGCCGACAGGGCAGAGCAACGTGGATGCAGGCTGGATGGAATGTGAGGATGAGGATGAGGATGAGTCCAGGGAGGTGCCTGGACCCTAGTTCCTGGACCCTAGTGGCTCAGTCTTGTCGGCTTGTCAGCGCCCCGCCATGCACCCTCGCACTGGGGCGACTCGATTGTGGGGGATACGTACCCAGCGGGCAGTGCGTACGTACGGATCGTGGCAAGTATGTAGGGGATCACCGCAGCGCAGACAGGCGCAGACTGCCGTTTGCTCGGGTGGGCGCTGCTGCGCACGGGGTACGCTGTGCTCGGGTGTGCGCATCGGCGGTCCTGGGCGGGCGGGAGCCTGGGCCTGAGTCAGCGCGCTGGGAGGGTGGCGTGGGCCGCGGAGGGCGTGCTTGTGGCTGGAGGAGCCAGCAGGGGGTGGATGGTGTAGGGGCGCGCTGGGCTGCTGGCAGGCGCTGCCTTTTGCGTCACACACCGGCGCGGGCGGCCTGGGAGCGAGGAGCGGTGCATGGCTGCTACTTGGCCACGCGTGAGGCCTGGCGCGTGAGGAGGCGTGCGCCCACACGGGCGGGGGAGGGGCGAGGGTGACAGCCGCCACGGCTTGGGCGGTGCCGAGGCGCGTGGCGCAGGCACCCGGGCGCTGTGTGATGTGGCGCTGGGTTGTGAGCGCTCGCCCCGCGCACAGGGGCAGTGTGCACACTGCATCCTGGGATCTGAGACGGGGCATCCGACGTGCTCCGCTCCCACGCGAACACAGCAGCGGTGATATGTGCATGTGATGGGCGGTGGGTGACGCGTGACAGCCCCCGGGGCGGCGTCAGATCGCACACACCTCAGAACGCCTCCGCAAAAGCCTGCGTCCGCCCCACCGCATCCAGCATGGCCGCCCCCTCCATGCCCACGCCCAGCCCCCTCGCCGCTGCGCTCGACGCCGTGCTCGACGCCGCGCACGCCCACCTCAACTCCACCTCCCTCGCCTCCATGCCCTCCCTCCTCTCCGACGCCTCCTCCTCCTCCTACGCCCCGCCCGCCCTCGGCCCCGGCCCTGCCCGCGCCTCGGACGCCTCCTTCGCCAGTCTCCTGAGCCGCCGCAGCTCCTCCCTCCGTGCCCCGCCCCTCGCCGCCCGCCGCGGCCACCCCACCATGCTCCTCGACTCCCTCCCCAAACCCTCCCTCGACGACCAGCTCGCCGCCCACTTCCACCCCCTCGTCCTCTCCCCTCGGCCGAGGAGGACGAGTGGGCGTTGGTCGCTCCCTCACTCCGCGCCATTGCAGACCAACTCCGCTTCCCCTCCGCCCGGCTTGCCCTGGGCGAGCAGCTGGATGCCCCGCTCCACACCTTGCTTCTCCTCGCTGCCGACGCCGCCCCCCCCCGCGCGACGCCCAGACCCAGCTCGCACGTGTCGTAGGCAACCTATGCGTTGACTGTCGTATGTCCCCCCCCGTCCCTGCCCCTGCCCCTGCCCCTGCCCCGCCCTGCTCTGGGCTCCGAGCCTTCGCCTTCGTCGCCTCACCCATGGACAGAGAAGGAGGACTAACCAACTGCGCCTGTCTTGCCCTGCCTTCTATTCTGTCCAGCCGAGAACCGAACCCGCCTATTCCGCCTCACAGTGGCTGAACCGGTACTGGACGTGGCGCGTTCGCTTTGGACGATGCGGAGCTGGATCCGAGTTTGCTGCGTGCCACAGTGGGCGCGCTGTACAACCTTCAACTTGACCACCCACCCACGTCAGTTTCTCTACCACCACCCTACGGCGCTTGCCTCGCTCTTCCGCCTCGGTTCGGACCCCCGCGTGCTGGCCCTCCCTGAACTGAGCGGTACAGTCTGGAGGGTTCTTGGACGTACCTGCTTCCTCCTGACGAGGATGTGACACCGAGCTATTCGTCGGATTCGTATGCTTCTCTGCCTGCCGGTCAGGGTCTGACTCTGCCCCGGACCTGGAGCGAGGGACAGAGGTAGGCTGGGCGGGAGAGCAAGTTCACGAGCAGAGCAAGAACAAGAACAAGAACAAGTGGGACTGGGGCGGAAGCGGAAGAGGAAGTGATGATGGGCCTTCCTGTTGCGTCATTAGACGAGGAGGAGAGTTTCGTTCCGCTTCATGCGATTGGAGCAGCAGTTGACGCCATACGCACGTGCTGCACCATTTTCTCTCGTCCGAAGCGGGCAGTGGCAATGGGGAAGTGTTATCGGTAGCGACGGATGTGGTGGAGATGGGAGCGCTCGAATGTCCCGAGTGGCGCTGCTTGGCAGCGCACCCACCGCACTATCTACTTACCTAGCCTTTCTCCGAACCTCGCTCGACCCCACCGCGACGCAGGCGGTGCAACGCAGTGTACTTGCCATCTCGCAGGACGAGCAGGCAGTAGGACAACTGTTACGGGAAGGAAGTTGGTGGAGCTGTACTTTAGTCCAGCTTTTACCGCACGATCCCTCGCTTTGATCCTCTTGGGCAATACGGTGGGTACACCAGCCCCTGTGTCCTGCTTGCGCAACAAGGGATAGCGCACATGCTCGCACCCGTCTTCACCCATGCCCATGCAACAGGCGACGTGGCGCTAACCGCCTCGCTTTTGGGCATAGTCAAAACGCTAGCTGGGCCACTGGAGACACGTGGTCCGCTCGGGCAGCAGGGTGGGTCGAACTTGCATTTTCCATCTTGGTTCATCCTCTCGTCGAGCCTGGGGCTGAGCTTAGGCCCGAACCTGGGGCCGAGGGAGTGGGCTTGGGATTGGGCCAATTGAGCTTGGGCGGGATAGAATTACTGTTTCGTGCGTTGACGTTGCTAAGGCTGCTCTCGCTTGGTGCAGTGGGCAACGCCGTACGTGCCACTTCGTCCTTATCCCTCCTTACCACCCTCGCACTCGACCCTCCTTTCTCCCTGCCTATACGACAAGAAGCTGCTCGCGTCCTGGCGTACCTAGTGCAAACCTTGTTCCTTCTCCCTGTGCCCGAAGCCGGTGCGGGACCCTTGGCCCAACCCGAACCCTTGGCCAACCCGAACTCGAGCCCGAGCCCGAGCCCGAGCCCCAGACCTTACCCATGGCCACGGCCGAGGCGCAGATCAAAGCCAAAGTCAAGACCAAACCCGCATCCACTTCCGCGACCATCCGAGCCTGGTCCGGTGGCCGCAGCCGAACGAACATGGGCCCAAGCCGAGGAAGAACAAGTGATGGAACAAACGTTTTCGGCCGTTCGACTCGCACGAGCGCGCGACTTGTGACGCCCGCTGTGGTAGCCAGTTTAGCTGTCCTTTTACCTGGTCCTGAAGCGGTGGCGAACGAAGCGCTTTCGGCGCTACGGTTACTGGTTAGCTCCAGTCCTTCGTTGGTTGCTCACGAAGTGGAAAGGGCAGGTAAAGCGGGCACGTTACCACTTGGTCTAGGACTTGGGGTTGGGTTTGGGTTTGGGTTTGGGGTCCCCCCTCACGCATCGGCACTAGCGACGTACAATACGCTGCTTTTGCTGCTCACCTTGGCCCAGGCCGGCGAGGTGGGCGCTTGTCACCCTGTTCGAACCCAAGTTCACAACCTTGCCCAGTCGTCGTGGATGCTGCGCCGTTAGCCCAGGCGCTGTTCCCGTTTCTCTCTTTTCGAGCTGCTCTAATGTTTGGAGCGTTTGGAGCTTTTGGAACTACCCCCTCCCCCCCCCTTTTGCCCCGATGCGGAACCTCTCTTTTGTTGCCATCCTCCGTCTCTTGCCATCCTCTGTTGCCGTCCCCCTGCACTGCTTATCTATAGATCACTTTCTTCTCGACCACGCCCCCCCCCCCTGGCCCATCCGGGACGCCTTCGGTTCTGTCCGTGTGGAAGTAGGGCAAATAGGTAACAGTCAGATATATAGCCCCCCCCCCCCGACCCGCACGCGCCACGTACTGATAGTAGTAGTAGTACTGCTTAGTGGCTGTCCGTAGGTCTGCCATGTTTTGGCAATGCTAACGATATGAGGCCTCTGAGGTCAGCTTGAGGCTTGCGATTTGAGGCTTGAGAACTTGAGGCTTGGGGCTTGAGAGCTTGAAGCTTGAAGCTTGAAGGGAGAAAGAAAGGCATGTACAGCCCAGACAGAGGACTTAGACGGTACAGGCCGCTCAAACGACGCTGGCTTCGTTATGCCAGAGTATAATAGGGCACCCAACAGAGGGTTCCAAGCGCCAAGCTCCAAGCTCCAAGCTCCAAGCTCCAAGCACCAAAAGCTCCAACCACCTCCGCCTCTCTGCTCGGTCCCACACGTCGCGCGTCACGCGTCACGCGCCACTTCCCGCAGCCTCTTGTACTTGTTACTCGTGTCCATTTCGTGCGGTAAAAACCGAAAGGCCAAAAGTCACATGGCCTCTGCTCTCGCATCAGTCATCAGCTTTGTTAACGTTTACCCGGCACACTCTGTTCCCATCCTGGCTCAGCGCTAGTCACTAATAGTCAGCAGTCATAATCAGCTAGTGACTCTCCTGTATGTATGCAGTATGGCACAGAAGCTGAAAACTATATTCTGCAGTGGTGGAGGCTTCATAGCTTCCATTCATGATTCCTGTTGCTGGGATGTAGCTCATCCCTATTAACGAGGGTTGCGGGGGGCTAGCGCGTTCGGGCAATCATTTAAACGAGGCCGTGTGATGCGTCCAAATGGTGGGTATTATAGTAGCTGGGGCAGTCGCACGGGCCTCATCAGCCCCACTGCCCCCACAATCCCCACTGCCCCCACTGCCCCCACTGCCCCCACTGCCCCCACTGCTCGCCCCTTAACATGGTACAGGTCTGATCAGTGAAAAAGACCGGTCACCGCCTCAACAAGAGGTGGTGCGTGTAGGATTATCGATACCAGAATAGAAGAAGCAGAAAAGGTTCCTCTCGCTGGAGTTGGACCCTCTCGGACGGAGCCTAATATAAAAACGACCCCATCCCATCAGGCCTCAGGACCGAGACAGGAAGAAGCCACCCACATGGGGTCTGGATCCAATCGATCGATATCGATCTTGACACGCTTATTCACACGATTCACGCTTCAAGCCAGTATTGATAGTAGTAGGTGTTGTTCACCTGAATCCTGAACTCTGAAGTTCAGATATCTGATCCGGAGACGCGACTCGACCTGTTCAACATCCAACGTGCAAGTCTCCCTCCAGTCGCACCTCTCAGCACGCCCACGGAGTACACAACTGAGTATTCAGACTAAGTACTGATGAGTCAGTACAGTGTACTGAGTAACTGAGTAGTACTGTCGATCCCATGGCTTCTTTCCACGTTCTCAGGCGGGTGTTCCCTTGTTCAACGGGAGGAAACGCGTCAAACGCGTAAAGATAGTAACGCGGAACGCGTATACCACAACGTTCCTTCATCAAGCTGCATCATCAATGATTCATACCACTCACAAAAAGATATGATTCATCGATCATCTCCGACGTCGTCGCCATATCTCTCTCTCTCAACGTTCCACTCGTCCGCGTCCCCGCAGTGTCTAGTGACGAATAAACGCACGGTTCACGCGTTCACCCACGGTTGAACGGAAGCCCACTAGTACTGGAGGTGCTTGATCGATTACCGGTTACCGGGTACCTGGTTACACCATCGCGTTAATAGGTAGTACCCACGCAATAGCCCCCATCTGTGGGGACGACGGATGATCGATGACATGTGGCGCCATCGATTAAGGAACCGACGTAGGACTCACATGTCACACGAGAGAGCATCGGCCGGTGCGATCCATGCAATTCAGCAGCACAGCTGGACCTCCGAGGATCCAAGGATCAAAAAGACAATAGGACCGTGAGATGAACCTCTCCTCCCATATACAAGTACAACTGTGTAACACGCTGGTATACGGATCCTTAGCTCAGTGGCAGAGTGTTACTTTCCGGCTACGCCCGAGAGTCATGGTAATGGTCGTCGGTTCGACCCCGGCAGGATTCGATTTTTTTATTGATTTTGGAAGCCGGTTCAGGTCACCGAAGATTCAGGCTGGTGGTGCCTTAGTTTTTGGGATGTGGTGTTGCTGTGCATCGCTGCGTCCCTACTAGGCCCTCGCTTCTTCCTACTCGTCCTCTCCCCTAACCCAATTTTCCCGACTGTCACGACTGTCTGCGCGTTTGTCGTTTGGCTGTAGAATAGGCTGCTAAAAGGACATACATAACAACACCGGTCTTGTTAGTCGCTGACAACGGGATCGCTATCCTCGTCCTCGTCGGCTTCCTCCTGTTCATCTTCACTGCCCTCCTTGACCTGGGTGGCCATGTTCTGGGCCTTGTTCCCGCCGACCGAACGGCCTAGACGAATGCAAAAGTTATTGTAGGCCGGACCGACGCGCACCTCGTGCTTTTTGAATACCGTTCCGTCCCATTCCGCCTCGCCTCCTTCGACTAGTTTGCGACGCAAAAGCCAGCGAGTCAACTTGAGGCTGTCAGCTTGGTGCACCACGTCGTACCCTGCATGGTTGACGAGGGAGCGGAACGTGTCCGGGTCGAGGTAACGCGAGTTGGTCATGCACGCCAAGGGAAGTACGACAAATACGTACCCCCTTGGCGTGAGGAACTGGTGCGGACGCACCAACATGTCTCCCCTGGCAAACAGATCCCCTTCAAAATTAATCACGAGCGAAAGCGATACGATATCAAACTTGGGATCCTCCTCGCCCCCCTCCGGAGGCGCCAACTGGAAGAAATCCGCTTTGGAAACCAACTCGCCTTTGCGGGTTCAGGTCAATCGAAGTAGCGTCAATCCAGCCAAACTTTGAATACGCCGGCCGCAGCGCACCACCCACATCGAGCAACCGAGCCTGGACAAGTATGTTAGCTTTTCGCTCTTACCTAAAAAAGAAAAGAGAAGAGGAAGAGAAAGAGGAAGAGAAAGAGAGAGAAACAGGAAGACAGAGAGATAGCGGGGGGGGGGGGAGGTAAACATACCCTACGACGTCCATGTTCCGCCTGATACGTCTTCCATTCCGGGCCAAACGCCTTGACGAGCCACTTGGACGTTTCACCCGCATTGTTCAGATCTTTCCCACGGAGCGACTCGGCCTGGTACGCGGCCAAATCCGCCAACTGCGCCTCCAGCTCCAGCACAGCGAGGTTGGCTTTAACATCGCCGGTTTGGCTCTGTGCCTTGGCCTGGGCCAGGCGCTTTTGCAGGGTATGGTACTCGGCGATCTTTTGGGCGTGGTCGGTTTGGTCAGGGTGAGACGCTTGCTTTTTGCTCTTGGTCTGGGATGCCGATTTGGACGCGGATTTGGAAGCGGATTTGGACCCAGATTTCGGCGTAGCCTTGGCGTTGGAAGTGGCATCGGAGGTGGAAGAGGTCTTTTTCCGGTTCTTGGCGCCTCCGCGCTTGCCGCGGGGACGGATGAGCTTGCCCTTCTTGCTCTTCTTCGCTGCGGCCACGGCCGGCGGAGCAGCCGAAGGAGCAGCTGAGGGGCCAGCGGCAGATTCAACCATGATGCGGAAAGGTGGTATGGGGAGGGAGGCGGCGGGGAAAGCACAAGAGACCTCGAGGACGAGGAAGAGGTGAGGCCAAAGCAGCGGGCCACTCCACTGGGCAGGTACCTATAGTAGGTTTTTGCGTTTCGGTCAGTTTGGCCTGCTATCCAGGGCCGACGAAAAAAAAAAAGGTGCGGGGCGCATTCCGCCGGGGGAATTCCGCTGCTCACCCACAGCACTTCTGCGCCTCTGGGCTATCCCGTCGTCAAAAAAAGTTCCCCGACCGGGAGTCGAACCCGGGTCTTGACGGTACCTGCTCGAGAGCAGTGAGAGCGTCACATCATAGCCGTTGGACCATCGAGGAGTGGATGCGAGCTGAGGCTAGCATAAAAGACATGCAATTCGGTACTCCCACCTGCTCTTCGTATCCGATCCCTGGGATGACCGTCTCCCTCTCCGTGGCTGCCCTATGCCTTGGTCGGCCCTCGGGCATCTACCATCTACCGAGGGAACACGTCGTGCCTTTCCCTTCCTTTCCTTCCTTGGCTTGACTTGCATTGACTTGGCAGGTCACATCTGTCGTAAAACCATCCATCGCAGCACGCCGTTTCAGCACACCGGCTCAGCGGACGGCTACGCGCGCAAAATGGACCGAGGGGAGGGCGAGTTGTTCGAACGGCTCGGTGGGCGCCGGCACCGTGTCCGGCTGCAGCGGCAGCAGGGGCAACTGCGGTTCGGGCTCGGCGAGGCACAGGATCGGTGCCAAAAGCAGACGGTAGCGCGCGAGGTGGGCCAAGGCCTGGTCCTTATCTTTTTCTTTGTCTTTGCTCGTGTCCTTGTCCTTGTCCGTGCCTTGGGCCGGGGCAGGTCTGGTCCAAAACACGCATGGAGGAAAGCGAGGTCGCGCCTCGTAGCGGCGGAAGAAGAGCGCGGGTCGGAAGGCTGGCACGTTCGAAGGAACGCGCGCTAGAGCCTCTTCTTTCCAGTATCCGCGGTCCAGCGCCGTGATGGGTGCGACTTGCCGTACGGCCGAGCGAGGTCGAGGAGGGCGGTAAGCAGGGCAAGCGAGGGGGTGGGAACGTGTCCTTCGTGTCCTTTGTCCTGCTCTGTGTCCAGGACAAGCGGGGAGGAGACAGATACGCCGGAAGAGAGGGCGCGTGCGTAGCCCTGTGCAATGGCCGAGGCACGTGCGCCGAGCCAAGTGGCGCGACCGCGCTGGGCCAGCTGTTCCAACCCGCGTGTGCACGCACGTTTCAGCGTCTAGCCCAGCCACCGACGCGAGGTGGGACAAGGCCCGGCTCTGTGCACAGGCTGACGATACCATCCCAGCTGCGCGTGGCGGTAACGGCGGCTCTGCGGTTCGCCCCATCTGTAGTCGGTGGCGGACAAGGCTGGCTCACGCGGTCCAGTAACGCCAGCACAGCCAAAGCAAATTCCGTTCGTAAACTTTGCTCTGTGCCCGTCTGAGCCAGTTGACGGAAAAACCATCCATTTCCCGTGCCACCTTGGCCGCAGCCGCGTCGAGCGGACTGAGACGGTGCTCACGCCCGGCGTGAGACCCTGCAGTCGGTCGAGCAGCGTCTTCTTCTTTGCCTGTCTCCCCTTCCTCGGTAGGCGGGGCAAGAAGCGCGAGCTTGGCATCTTGATCGGGCAAGGTAGCGAGCGCAGCAAGACGGTGGACAAACCCTCCCCCATCTCGGCCAGTTGGGCTGTATACAGGCCAACCAGGATCGAGTCGAGCCGACGCTGCAGGCTGGTGCGAAGCGTGGAGAGGGTGGTACGCGCCTACGGAGCACAGGGGCACAAGCCACGTCGCAAGATAATTTTTCTCTCATGGAACTGAGCGTATGCTGTGCCACCTCGGCCGCGTACGACCCCACCCGTCCCACGGCTGCGACCGACGAGAGACGGTCTAACAGCCCACCCATCTCCCCGTCCCACAGGTGCTCCAAGACCGACTCACACCACGCCGCCAGCACCGCTCCAGCTTGGTCGTGTCCCATGGACTGGGGTCGGTCGTGGGGCGGGTGGCCCAGAGAGACGCAGCAGGTGGTCCACCCACCCACCCAGCGGCACCGTGGCGAGCGCTTGCACGTCATGGATGACACTGCGAGCAGTGACCTGGCCCAGGGGAGACAGCGGACTTGGCAGTGGTAGTATTTGGTGATGGTGGTGGTGGTCGGAGTAAGAGTGGGAGTGGAGTGGAATTGGTAGTAGTAGTGGGAGGGGTAGTGGTGCCCAATTGAATGTCGTGCAAGGCGAGGGGGACGGCGCCTTGCGAGTCGTGGTAGGCGAGGACGCATGGGTAGAAAAGACGACCGAGTCGGACCAGACCTGGGCCCAGCGAGTGAGCAAGGCACCAACACGGTCCTCTTCGGTCTGCTCTGCTCTCGACAGGCGGGAGAGAGAGGTGAGCTAGACGATCCCCCCTCTGGGCTAGGACAAGGTCAAGCAGACGCTCGGAGGCGTAGGGGTGAGCAACGCGTACCCCACCACTCGACAAACGTGCGGAAGGGGAGATGCTCGCGCGCCCACCGTGAAGGATGAGGGAAATGGTGCGGGCCTGGATCTGCTTGATGCTGTCGCGTGCACGCAGCAGGAGCGGCCAGCGTGCCTCGGCTCAGCGTCGTGGGTGAGCAGGTACGTCCACACTGCGTCGGCGAGGACTGTGAGCCAGGCCAGATGAGCGTCTTGGCACGCGGATGCAAAGACGCTCTGCCACACCAGGAAGCGCCGAGAGGAGAGCAGCACAGGCGGCCGTCGAGTACACTGTCCGCGCGAGCTCTTCCTCCGGGTCGTTCGTCTGGGGCCGAGAGGGAGAGCGAGAGGGAGACCGAGAGCGACGAGCGAGAGCGGGAGGGGAGCGGGAGCGGGACGGAGGCGAAGCGTGCAAGGCGTGGGCGACAGAGTGGAGGTCTCGTGCCAGCTGATCGGCCGCGACGTGCATCTGGGCAATATCTGTGGCTGTACCGAGCATGTCGGGTAGTGGCGAGCGACGAGGGTGCGGACGCCTTCTTGGGTCGCATACTGCTCCTGCTTGACCAGGGCGAGGGTAGGGCGCAACGAGGCGGACCGGCAGGGCGGCCAGCACATCGTCCGCATCCACCACCAGCGGGTCGAGCGGCGCAAAGGCCGGGTCGACCAGGCTGCGCTTGTGCGCCGAGGAGAGGATGGCCGGCGCAGCAAGCGACGCCGTGCGCGCGTTCCGGCGCTCATTGCGGCGGTTACGCGGGAGGGCGAGGGCGAGGGCGCGAGGGAGCGGTGGTGGGGTTGGGGGGCGAGTGTGGGGGTGGGTAGAGGGGCAAGCAAGCGGCCGCTGCCAAATTCCGCCCTGGGCTGATCGACCAATCCAAATTCGAGGCTGGCTGCTGGCGTGTGTGATAATGATTAATGAGGCTGACGCCCGTCGCCCACCTCCCCGCGCCCCTCGTCGATCCCAGCGCCATGACGAGCGATTGCCGCCGGCGCACCGCCACCGGCCTACCGGAGGGGATGGTCCCTGCGCCCCGGGCCGTGGCCAAAGCGTCTGCCGAAGGCGAAGCGGCCTCCCCCGCGTCCGCCCCCGCCCCGCCGCCCCGACGGGAAGACGCGTGCGCGCGTCGACGCAGTTGCGGCGGCTTGGGTGCGCCGCAGCGCGCTGGACTGGACGTTGAGTGGCCTACGGTGGATGACAATGGGGGGGTGGTGCTCCTACTTCTACAGCGATCTTGAGTGGCACTTGTTCTCTCCGCCGTGTCCGTGTCGTGTCTGTCCGTGTCCGTGTCCGCGGGCGAGGGCGAGGTGGGCGCGGATGCAGACGCAGATGCAGACGGCCCGTTTCTGCAGGGCAAAAAAGTGCTGTTGCTCACGGCGCATCCGGACGATGAGACGATGTTTTCGCGCCGTTTCTAGCGGCGGGGGATCGATGTGCATGCGCTAGTACTGAGTCGCGGGGACGCTGAGGGGTTGGGCGGCACGCGGTGCAGGAGGCGAAAGCGGCGTACGCGCACTGGGGGGTACCCTCTGCGCAGTGGAGGTGTTGGACGACAAGTTGTTGCCCGATAGCATGACGACGGAATGGGACGTGGACTACGTGCGCTCTGTCCTGCTTGCCCGTCTGGACCACATCGAGCCCGATGCACTGGTCACGTTTGATCGCGGGGGCGTGAGTGGCCACACGAACCATCGGGCGTGTTTCCTAGCGAGTCAGGGACTGCAAGGGCGCAACAACCTGCAAGTGTGGACGTTGCGCTCGCACGCCCTCGTGGGGAAGTACCTTTCGGTGCTCAAGGCGTGTGGGCAATGAGCATGTGCCGATCGCGAGCGGTGCTGGGGCTGTACAAACCAGGCCACGACCAAGTGTGTCTCCTCGCCTCGCCTAGCGACTACCGCCGTGCGCTTCGCGCCATGGCGCAGCATGCTTCGCAGCTAGTTTGGTTCCGGTACATCTACCTCGTCCTGTCCGAGTACATGTACTTCAATGAGCTGGTGCTCCAATGAACCCATAACCAACCAACCGTAACATTCCAACATTTTGCTCTTCCCCCTCCCCAGAAGAAACAGGCAGAAAACACACACAAGAAGGACACACAAACACGCAAGAAGGACACAGAGAGGGGGAAGGGGAAGGAAAGGGAAGGGGAAGAGACAGAGGCAGAGAGAGACCAAAAGCCCCTAGGGAGGAGAGACCGCAATCGGCGCAACGCACAACTAGCGCACACCAGCGGCGATATTCGTTACCTATTCGTCGTCGGGCGCCGTGCGTTCGTAGCTCCAGATGCGGGCAGTAAAGTCGCCAGAGCCCGTGGCGAACAAGTTGCCGGCGGGGAGACATGGATGGCAATCACCGAGTTTTGGTGGCCATGCAAGACAAATTGAGCGTGGCCCGTGCTGGGGCGCCAAAATTGCACGGCACGGTCCTTGGAACCAGACACGGCCCACTCGCCATTGGGCGAACAGGAAACTGATAACACATAGTCCCGATGGCCTTCCAACGTGACACGTTCACGTCCACGTTCGCGTTCGCATTCACGTTCCCGTTCGTATTCGCGTTGCCTTGGCTCGGGGTCTTGGGTGGTGGTGGTGGTGCTTGTGGTGGTTGCTCCCGTCCTGGTGTGGGTGGCGGTGGCAAGTTGGCTTCGCCCAGGACCTTGTCCAGTGTTGCACTTACATCCCACTTTTTCACCGTCTTGTCCAGCGACCCGGACAGGAGGTAAGAGCCATCGGGCAGAAGGCGACCGAGTACACCGAGTCGCTGTGGCCCGGGAGCGACTCGACTTGGCGCGCGGTATCTGTGTCCCAGACACGTACCACCGAGTCCAGTGAGCCCGCCGCGACCACCGAGAGGAAGGTGGATCGAGACGCTGGTCACGCCATGGTCGACATCAGGCTGGTCAGTATCATTGGTAGGGTCAATATCAATGTAACATGTGTGACGTAAGGTGCCCGAGTTGGTGTCCCAGATACGCATGGTGTTGTCGCCCGAGCCTGAGGCGAGCAGGCGCCATCAGCCGACCAGTCGAGCGAGTAAATTTCTTGTTTGTGACCTTGGAGCAGGTGCATCAGCTTGGCCTTACCCTTATCCTTACCCTTGCCAATGTCCCAGATACGAATGAGGTTGTCCTCGGCGCCCGTGGCGAGCGACGCGCCATCAGGAGAGAAGCAGACGGAGCGGACGTACAGGTCGCCGGAAGGGGCACGGTGCACAAGCTCAGCTACCTTGGCTCCCGTTTTGTCTCGTAGATGCACGCTTGCCCATTGCACCCCGTCGCGAGCAACGTGCCATCGCGCGAGAACCGCACACAGCACACCACCGACTCATGCATCAAGGTCTGCATCAAATTCACATCCAACACCCGCTTCACCTGCGGATTGAAAATCGCATGCCAATCGCTACCTTCGGTCTTGAGTTCCTTCGGCACCTCGTCCGGGTCCAGATCGCTCAGGTTAGCCACGGCACGATTGGCTTCGGCCGCTGCACTGGCGGCTGGGTCCGGGTTCGGTTCGGGGTCGAGTTCGGGTTCGCAGTCGCAGTCGCGGTCGTAGTCGCAGTCGGTTCGGGTGGGCGTCGACAGCAGGGCGCACCGGTTGGTCGTCCCCTGCTGCGGTTCCGAAGCAGGTGGAGAGTGGGCGGGCGGGGGCGTGGGGAGTGGGTATCGGGAGGCTCGTCCAACGGAGCTGGAACCGACAATGCGGGCAAGTCGCGTTCGACCGTCCAATCGCGCGCGGTGGGGTCAGTCAAGCGGATACGTTTGGTCTTGTCCTGGGTCTCCAGCTCCGGATCCGGCGCGTCGTCGCGCATGGCAACGTGCGGCTGCGCATGTTCCCACTTGGTGACGGGCTGGCGTACTGCCCTTCGTCCCGCTCTTGCAGCGGACGTTCGTCCGCTTCCGTACCGTGCGCTTGCAATTGCATTCGCAGCCGGTAAATCTGTTCATCGTAGCTACGCATGGGCGGGGCGGGGAGTTAGCACAGCATAAGACAAGATATGAAAACAGACAGAGCAGACGAAAAAGAGACAGACAGACATACCCAGCAAGCAAGTCCGAGTGCCGCTTCTCGAGCTGGGCAAACAGCAAACGCATTTGCTGCACCTCGTGCAGCTGGGCAGAGAGAGACTGGACACCGTCGCACTCTGCGCGCGACGCACCGGCGTCCTGGTGCAACAGCTCAAACTCACGCTGGATCGTGTCGAGCACCGAGGCGAGGCGCGTATGCGCTTGGGTATGCGCTTGGGTATGCGCTTGGGTATGCGCTTGTACCGACATGGCGCTTACACACGGGGGGGCCAACGGAGACGACGGCGGGAACGGAGACGGAGACGGAGACGGGGGGCGGCAGGGCGGTCGTGACGGTAGTCGTGACGGTAGCCGTGACGGTAGCCGTGACGGTGGTGGGGAACGGCCTCGGCAAAAGACAGGACGAGGAGCGGGGAGCAGGCGAGCACCCCCATCGCACCCTTCTCGTGCTGACGTGGAAGGTGTGGTGCACCTGACATGTGATATCCATGTCACGCGTCGCACGTCACGCGTCACGCCCAGCACACCCACGTGACCGGTACCCTGCGCCGATCGGCGCATCCGTGCCCCAACGGGGCGTCGCCGCCATTCGCCATTCGCAGCACATTCGACAGGGACATTTACGATTCCACTGCACAAGCAGCTATCCTGGTGCCTACCAAGGCTTATCCCTATCGATCTATGCTCCATCTCCCGCCACTCCATCCCCACCACCACCACCACCACCAATAACAGGGACAAAACGTAGCATAGTGACGAGAGAGTAGAGTGACTAGAGACTAGAGACTAGCGACCCGGCAGCTGCGCATCTGCGCCATGCGCCATGCGCCATGCACCAATCCACCACAGTCCCCAGTCCCTAGCCCCACCAGCGCTTGCACTTTCACTGGACCCGACTCAACCGCCTACCGGGGCAGACAAAGGCAAACGCAAACCCAAACCCACTGGGCAAGAGCGCCGACGGGCGTGGATCTGCTCACTCTGGTTGCGGGTAGGCAACGCGGGACGGGAGGCACGCCCGCAGCTTCCTTTTCCTTCGCACGGCCTTTTCAGCCTTGATCGACGGCGGGTCGGGGATACCGTACCGTTTGCGCACCGCATCAAACGTTTTGAGCATCTTGCGTCGCGCCGAGCGCAGCAACGCCCATGGCCTGTAACGCCGCATCGTCCATAACGACCATATCGCGGCCACTCGCTCGAAGCAAAGTTACTCGTATACTTGTGCAGGCGTAACTGGCGTAACCACGCCGCTGTATCTTCCAGCACGCTCAGGTCAGCACTTCGTCCTCGTGTGTGGCGTATGCGGACGCGGGGCAGGCTAGTGAGCACGTCGCACAGGTCCAGGCGACCGACGCACTTGCCGTGGCGATTTCACACCTCCACGCCCGACTCCTCCACCTACCCCCCCTCGCCACCTACACCCGCATTCGCCGCTGCCACGTTCAAGCCGGCACCGTGGAATTGGCGTGAAGCCTGGCGCGACCCAGCGGCCGAGTAGGCTCCCGTGCTGGGCAAGCGCACCCACGCCCAAGTGGGCGACAAACCCTGCGGCGGCGCACCCGGCAAACTGCCCGTTGGTCACGGCGATTTGTGCCAGGAGGTTCTCTGCAACGCAATCAGTTGCGGCGGGGACAAGCCGGCGCCAAGCCCGGCCAGCGCATTCATCGCCTGCAAGTTGGCTGGGTTTCCCAGCCCTCCCGAGGGGACTGCAGGCCCGCAATGCGGCGGTCGAAAGGCCACCGACAGCCGGGTTGGGCGAGCCAAGGGCAGCCAAGGGACTGGCCAACAAGGCTGCTGCACCCGCATCGCAGTAGGTCCGCAGCTTGCGCAGGGTCGTACAGTCCTCCCTGCGCTTGGAGCTGCGCGGCCAACTGGCCTGCTGCAGCACCGCCGCATCGTCTCCCAGTCCGCAGCCGGGTCGGAGGGGTAGTCGTGTGTAGCAGGCGCGAGGGGCGCCTCGCCCGAGGCCGGGCGCGCGGACGCGACCGCGAAGCCGGGTGCGACCCGACGCGGCAACGACACCTTCGTCGGGCGGCGGGCTGGTCGGACCGCTGCCCGGAATAGAGAGCGGGACTGGCTGCCAGCCGGCGCACCGAGCGTCGTAGGCCGCGCTCGGGCCGCGACGCAATGCCTTCCGATACTCGTCCAGCGGCTAGCGCAAACGCGTGCCTGTGGTGTTGCCACCGGGAAGGTGAAGTGGGCAAGGTGTTCCGGGGCCGAGGTACGTTGGCTTTGAGTCGTGCGGCCTGCTCAGAGCGGCACTGCCGTCGAGCGCAGGGGAACGGTAAGACTTGCCCCCCTGGGGCGGCTGGGACGTGGGCGGGGCCAAGCCGAGGGAGGACATCTTGGCTTCGAGTTGTTCAGCCATCATGGAGTTGACGCCATTGTGCGAGCCCGTGACGGGCGAGAGGAGGGCATGGACCGGGTCCGTGCGCGCCATCTGCTGCAGCACCGTGATAAAGAAACGAATCTGGACTTGGGTCGACTCTTGGAGCAAGCTATACAGCGCCGCGGTACGCTCCGCCTCCGACAAGACACGGAACCACTGCTCAATCGCACCCAGTTCTTCCTTAAAGTTGGCATCGAGCGAGGCAGCGGCCATCTCCTCGAGCGTATGCTCGTAGTTCTGCAGATCTTCAAACCAACGGTCCATCGTTCCGCTCTGGTCGGCCGGCGTGCCATGCGCCGACAAGCTAAGGTGCGCGCCGGCCGGCATGCCGCCCACCGTGCCGGGCCGCTGGGGCTGGGGCGAGGCACCAAAGCCCGGGAGAGGAGGAGTGGGAGGTGGCGCCGCCGAGGCCCCCGCCAAACCCCAGTGAGGGGCGAGGCGAGGAGGGAGGTGTGGCCGCGCGGGCGATGCGCTGGTTGGCCATGGGCGCAGCAGAGCCCATGATGGAGGAGGAGCGCCAGTTGGAGGCGGCCTGGGCGGCAGGGGCCGCAGTGGAGGTGGCGGCGGGGGCGGTGGCGGCGGGGTTGGGAGTGGGCGGAGCTGGAGTTGGGGTTGGGGCTGGGGCTGGCGGCGCCGTAGGAGCGGCGGGCGAGGTCGGGCTGGTGCGGGGCGGGGCGGGAGGGGAGGCCGGTGCGCGGGGCGGCGGGGCTGGCGGGGCGCGGGCTGGGAGGCGCTGGGGGGCGCGGGGAGGCGGTGCGGCCGATGGGGGCCGAGCCGAGGGGCGGGGGGGCTGCTCATGGCGGCCAGCGCAGAGGAGGGGTGGAGGTGGAGGTGGCGGTGGCGGTGGTGGCGGCAGAGACGACACAGACGGCCGAGAGAAGGACGAGGAGCGCACTGGACACGCCGGCGTGTCCCAAAGCAGGCCGGTGGGATGGAGGGGCGAAGCAGCGAAGCAGCGACGCAGCGCCCGCCGCCGCCCCAGCGCCCCAGCCCCCCCGCGCAGCACGCCCGTGTGTGCCCCCGGCCCGGCCCACACCGCCGCCGTGCACCCGCCGCGCCGCTGGCACGGCGCCCGTGTGGCCGCTGCCTGCCGCACCTGTGCTGGCGCGGCGGCGACGGGCACGGCGCCAGTGCTCAGCCCGCCCGCCGCACGCCCCCCCCCCCGCCGCCCGCGCCACGTCTCCACTCGCCCCGTGCCCGCACCCCCCGGCTGCCGCCCCCCTGCAGGGCCAGCATGCAACCATGCGCCTGTCACCCATTGCGCACCCGCATCACCCATTACCCCTCCCCCACGCAAGCGCTGCGGCATCACCCCCTCATCACATGCGCACATCCCCTCCCACACGTCCCCGTTGGGGATCCATCGCCTCTCTCCTTGGCCCAGCACATCACCCTGGCAATCACGTGCACCCAGCCCCCCCTTATGGCCTTATCACAGCTCCCTTTTCCTGTCAGAAGAGTCCCCGACCGAACCGTGCCTGCGCGACACGGTATCGACACGCATCAGCTATCTCCGCTCGGCCCACCTCCACCGCCATGGCGTTCGTCGCGCGCCTCGCTACGCTGGACGACCTGCCTGCGCTGCGGCAGGTGATGGACCTGTCAATCGGCCAGCTGCAGCACGGCTTTCTCACGCCAGACCAGGTCGCTGCGAGCCGGCAAGTGATGGGGCTGGACACGCAGCTGCTGCACGACCAGACGTACTTTATCCTGCTGACGCCCTCGGGCGAGGTCGCTGGCTGCGGCGGCTGGAGCCGGCGCAACACCATGTACGGTGGTGACCACACGCCCGGTCGCGAACCGGCGCTGCTCGACCCCACCAAGGACGCAGCCCGCGTGCGTGCCATGTACACCCACCCGGCCTTTGTCCGTCGCGGTGTCGGGCGTCAGATCCTCGGTCTGTGCGAAGAGGCCGCGCGCAAAGAGGGCTTTACTCGCCTCGAACTGGCCGGCACCTTGGCGGGGGAACCGCTGTATCGCTCCTGCGGCTACACGGAGATCGAGCGCTTGTTCGATGCAGTGCCGCTGGTACGCATGGGCAAGTCCATCCCCCCCCTGCCAAGCACCTAATTCCTCATTCTTCTGCTGCACCGCACTGCACCCCCATCTGATCTGTGATGGCACCCCCACACCAATGAGCCACCGCGTCCCGCCACGCGCATGCGATGCACCTACCCCATCCCCCCCCCCCCTCGCGTGGTGGGCTCCCTCACACACACCTCCCGATGGACCCCCGCCTTCGCACACTGTGCACCCTACCCGCCAGCTGTCGCGCAACTCGTATGCCAACAGGTGTACTACCGCAGTACTGTGCCTGTATCTGATGGCTACACCGTGTCCTGCACGTCAACTGCAGGACACAGGCAGTACCTGTACGCGCTGCATCAAGCTGCTGGGATATAAGACACCCGTTGCGCCTATTGATTCGTATCCTACTCGCACTCACCCGCCCATCCATAAGAAAAGTGTGCGCAAACCTGTTGCCAACGATGCATGGTGCCATTACTGATACGTTTGCACACCAGATAGACACCTCGCTCTACGCTCTGCGCCGACCAGAGTGTACTGTGCATGCAAATCAAGATGGGACTGAGGGTGTCATTGTCACGACTGAGGAGAGATCGAGGTGAGGCCAATGTTGATGGAATGCACTGGGTGAAAGGGGCAGCCCTTACCCTGGCGGGATCAGACCCACCTGGTTACCCATAGTCGCCAGGTTGACTGTGGTCCCTGATTTGTTCTATAGACCCTGTTTCCCCCCTTTGTCTATGCTCCCCTTTCTGTCCCCGTGATCCAGCTCGCATGGTATCTTCTTCTCCGAGGCATATATCCCTCTTCGTCCCCTGTCGACTCGATGAATACGATCCTCATCTTTGCTCCCATCTTCATCTCCTGATAAGTTTGATCCCAGTTACCCTTCCTGGCTTTTGGCCCAACCACTGCCCACCCCATCTTGTTGGAAACCTCTCGCCACAGTAGCTGTTGGATGTGCTTGTAGACTCTCTAACCGATTGGCTGGGTGGGGCTAATGCACTAATGGCCGGCGAGGGGAAGTCTGTGTATGCAGGCGGCAGGGCCAGGTCAGCAACGGCGCGCTGTTGTGCAAGAGGGAAGGAGCACGTACGGCAGAAGCGATGCATGGACAGTGAAAGGGGGACGGGGTGATGGGGCAAAAGGGGGGGGGGGGTCCAACAGCGATGCAGACGAGGCGAGGAGAACGGAGTGTGACGGGTGAGGGAATGGAGACGTACAGCTGCAATGCCGACTAGGCTAGCAGGACCGAGTGATGGGGGAGGGATGAGAAAAGCGGGCAGCAGGCGGTGCAGGCTGCAACAATGGTGATGTTGGTGACCAGGGGAAGAAGATGGTGCAGTTTTTGTACCGTGGCCCAGAGCACTCTGCCATGTGCTGGCTGTAGGGATGGGATACTGGTTGCTACGGGCGCAATGAGAAGGGGGGTGGTGAGGAGACAGTATGCAACCACAAAGGAGCAGGTGATTAAGGGGACGTGCGCCTGCAGCGCAAGCAATCTGTGCGCACAGGCCAATCTGGGCCACGCCAGGGCCTATAATAGGAAAGCTATGTCTGACTTGTGCCGCAACACTAGCGGCACTGAGGCAGTGATCCAGGGTGAAGCTGTCTCAGCTAGAGGCAGGCACCAGAGGGCATGCAGCCTCGGCTGTACATTGACTAACAGCTCTCTGGAGGAGGCACCAGACGGGACGCCTGCTCGGCAGTACATTAACTAACTAACCCTCAGCACAAGAAACTCTCTCAGTGGGAAGCACCAGAGAGCTCGGCAATACATTGACTAACTAAGCGCCGCCTCGCCTGCTGCCAGCACCGTCGCTCTTGAGTTGGTCATCTGGACGCTCGTCTCGGCCATCTCCCCCCCTGCCTCGCCCACGTCCAAGCAGGCCGTACAGCTTGCCACGCCGTCCCATTCCGACGCTCTGACGGCCCATGTGCACCTCCTTGGCCGCCTCTGCTGTCGTCGAGCTTGGGTTCCTCATCTCGACGAACGTCGTCTTGGCCATGTGCAGCCTGGTCGCGCGCATCGGTAAGCATGTCACAAGCTATCCCATCCCATTCCATTCCATCCCATCCCACCTTTCCTCATTCTGACCCGCTCTTCCACCAGCCGCTTGGCCCTTACCACGTCGCTCTCCCTTATCATTACCCCCATCTCAACGCTCGTCACGGTCATGCTCAAGCTCGAGTTGCTCTTATGCAAGTACGACGTGGTGCTCTGTCTCACTGTCGCGTCCCACGTTTGCGCTCGGCCGGTGGCAATTGTTGGTTCGACCTTGTGTCCTGAGGCGTCTCCAAGCTTGTGCCGGCCATGTCCAAGCATGCGCCCGCCATTTCCAAGCCTATACTTTCCATGTGCTTGTGCCCATCACCACCATCAACCTTGCGCTCGTCATCCCCAAGCCTGCGCTCTCCATTCCCAAGCATGTGCTCCCCATCCTCCACATCAAGCATTTATAATAGGAACATACTAATGTATGTTATCATTCAGCCTATCTCTCCGTCCACTCTAGTCTGTTGGGAACATGCACCACCGAAGCATCTGAACACCTGTCGTGGATGTTGAAGCGCACAATGACAGCAGTTGAACGATCGTGGGTCTTTGAGGCGAACATACTAAGAACGACTGCCCCAGTTGGTCCAGCGCAGCATGACATGCACTTTGAGAGATGATCAACAGACGGACCTCAGCAAGTACCAACGGTGTTCAAACGAAACACAGCATGACTGTCGGATGGAACCAATGAGATGGTTAATGCAATTGTTGATGCTGTTTGAGGAGCAAGTGCACATCGGTTCCCAGCTCAAGGGACTGTGTCAAGGTATGGGCACAGTATTCAGCACGTCTGCACCAAGAAGTGTATGATAGAGCAAGACGGCCATAAAGTACTGATGCACAACTACGAGAAGGGCCCATTCATGGGGAGGAACGCAACGAGAGAGTACTTCATCCCGGCGGCATCTCACGCGCACATATGGACTTGAGGATCAGCTGGAAGTCCCCCAACTGAGGGCCAAGGCGCTGAGCAAAGACTTGGCCCACAGAGGATTGCAACGAACGGTTCCATGCAATACCTCTCTCGTATCCTTTGTTTGTGTCCCCTCCCCCACGTTACATACGATCTTCCCAGCTGACATATTCCTTCTTCCAGACTAGATCCTTCTTCCACGTTCGGCCCTTCAAGCTTCATTGTCGATCATCATTCATTGATATCATTAATCAGGTCATCGAGTCATTTCCAGTCGTGCGGCATTTTCACCGTGCAGAGAGGCAGCAAAGTCGTTTGGTGGGTGAGAGAGAACAGAGAGCGGGACACGATACAAAAGATGGTTTGGGAAAAAAAAAGGTTCATCAAAAAGGGACCGACACGATCCAGCGCACACCAGTGGTGCCCTCCACTGGTGCCCTGCTCGCCGTGCTTCTCAACCTGTTTGCGGCGATGGCATGTCCTCCTCCATCACCTCCTGTGTCTCGCCCGATACCGAGGGAGGGGGAGGGTACGCCCGGTGAACAGGGAGGGAACAGGTGACGGCACGGGCGGTAGAGGTGGCGGTGGCGGTACCAGTGTGGTTCGGTGCCTTCTTGTTATCCTAGGCGCTCGACCGGCGGCAAAATTAAATTCATCTTCTCGTACCACGCTGACCGCGGCGCCAGCAGTGGAACGCGACCGAGTACGTTTCTTCCACGCGGGCAGGGAGTCTGACGGGGTGCGTTCGGCAGGAGAGGCAAATGGGCTGAGGGAGGGTGGTACGGCTTGCCCGGCTACGGTCTGGGTCGGACCGTAACAGCGCGGCACTTTTCACCCGCCGTGGCGTACCGGGGATCGAACCTGCACCTACATTCTCCACGGCAGGAACGAGCAACGCAGAAGGGAGTGAATGTTGCGACCCAGAAGTATGGAGTGCGTGGGCGGGCGCGGCGCTCGAGGTGGGCGAGGCAGGCAGTGCATGAGCCTGTGCCAAGGGAGAAGTAGGAGGTGGCATGGGAGGTGGGATCTCGAGTGCTGCCACACGAGGTGAAGGGGGCAAGTTCCATGCCGGGAACGGGGCGAAGGGTGACCCTTGGGTTGGCTGGGCAGAGAAAAGGGGGACGAAGCTGGGCTGGTGCTCCAGTGTGGTAGGGCGGGGGAGGGGGGCTGTCAGAATGGACTGAGGCAGGCACGATGGATGCTGTGCTGCGCTTGAGAAGGCGACGGCTTAGTGCGTTCCCGCCAGGCGTCCACTGGGCTCGCCATCGGAATGGTCGCTAGGCCTGGAGCTGGTGTGGGGATGGACACGGTGCGGGCCACTGCGCGTGGGTGGGATGGGGGATCTTGTTCATCGGGGGCAGGGCGGGGGGCAGCCGGGGGCTCGTGGGCGGCGAGGCTGGGGCGAGGTGGGGATGCGGGATGCGGGGGCGAAGGCGATGAGAGCGAGAGCGAGGGCGAGGGCGAGGGCGAGGGCGAGAGCGACTGAAAGGGTGCGGGTGCTGGTGCTGGTGCTGGTGTAGGTGCAGGTGCCGGTGCAGGTGCGGGCAGAGGGGGAGGGGGAGGGGCGGTGGAGTCGTCGGGAGCCAGGGGTGGTTGGGCGCTGGCCAGGTGGAAGGAAGTGGAGGGAGGTGCGCTCTTGGCCTTGGCCAGGAGGCGGCCGAAGCGGGAGCGGGCAGGGCGGGAGCTGGACATGGATGGCCGGGTGGGCAGCTGTCTGTTCCACGGCTCGGTTGGCGTGGCGTGGCCATTGGGGCCGGCGACGGTGGTGGACATGCTGGGGGGGGGGAGGGGCAGGAGGTTGGGCAACGGGGAGAGCAGCAGATGAAGGGACAGCGACATAGATAAACGAAGCCCTGCGGCAGTACCACCTGCTGCTGGCGCTGCTGAGGACTGGATACTGTGTTGCTGCCGACGAGCGGATGCGGATCCGGCTGAGGTGGCGGGCAGGGGCGCGGAGGGGCGGGGTGGCAGGGGCGGATGGATGAGACGGATGACCACGTACTGTCCTCTGAGACCCCGACTCAGACGGTGGACTGAAGAGGAGTGCTCTAGTGCTGTACTGCCATGCCGATCCCAGAACCCTGGTCCGCATGGCGTGGCGGTGTGCCGCCCTCTGCCCCCGCCGCTGCGCCGGCGACATCGCAGTCCCACACAGAGCAGCAAGCACAAGAGCACTCTGCCTCGGGTAATATAATGATTGTGACGAGCGGTGACGCGTGACGGTCATCAGCGTTCCCTCCATCGGAGAAGGCCACTGATGCTGATCCTGACTAGTGGCTGGCCACCCACCACTGCCTGCCACTGCCAGTGAAGCGAGAGCAGCTAGTAAGTACAAGTACAAAGTGCAGACAAGTGCGGGGTTTTTGCTTCTTCCCCTCGCAAATCAGACCACCTTTGGCCCTCACCGGCGTTCACCGTTCAACGTTCGCTGTACGTGAACGTGTTTTCGTGTTCAAGTTGAACACTGCCACACAACGCACAACGCCTGCGGCTTCTTGTTCCCATCATTAATGCATTAACGTCATTAACGTCATTGATCATCCTCAGGAGACTAAGCGTAGCGCAACTGATCTTGAGCCTTGAGCGCTCAGCTGAGCCCAGCGTTCAGCTAGCCCCATAGGTCAGGCCAGTCGCCGGTCAGGCCGGTCAGGCCTCAGGCCTTCTTGAAGCTTGAAGCTTGAAGCTTGAAGCTTGAAGCTTGAAGCTTGAAGCTTGAGCTTGAGCGCTTGAGCTGCCCGCTTGTCTTGTCTGTGGTGCTAGCGGCCTAAGACCTAAGGCCTAAGGCCTAAGCAGCCGTGTGCCGCGCGGAAGCATATAACATGTAACAACGCCGGCCAAACAACCTCCGACATCCGATGTGGCTCTGGAATAAAAACATGTAACACATGTAACGCACAACTGGGGACTCTTCAAGCTTTAAGCTTTAAACAGCAACTCATGCAACTATCCTACCAGTACTTAGAGACCGGTCCCCAGTCGCACCAGACCGCACACTGCCGCTCCTCGTACATATACAGTACCGGTATACTCTCCCCACACAGCGCCACGTCGCGCGTCACGCGTCACACCTCCCGCGTCAAGCTTCAAGTGCGCGGGGAAAACTGAGCAGAGAGTCGAGGGGGTACTTTATTCGATAAGCAATTTTCGATTAGAGCTTATAGGCTCTAGGGCCTTAGGGTGCTAAATATAAGACCTTTTAGACCTTTTTAGCCGGTAGGCTGCAATCCTTCCCTCCATCGATCGCGCGTGGCTACTTGGTACTTATGTTGCACAACAACAACGACTAATGATTAAATGATGCTTGAGGCGCAAAAGCATGTTCAACAGCATTTTTCTTTCGCTGCCCAACTTCTGCGAATGCTATACGGACTAGACAGACTAGAGATGCCAGAGAGGACCAAGAAATGTGTGTTTTTAGCTGCTTGTTCATGATCGAATGACCATGCATCATGCATTGACATGCACAGCATGCAACACATGCTCCTTATCTCGGCTGAGATCTGAGAGTCCGACTTTTCTCTGACCACCGTTCAACCCTCCGCTGTAGGACACACTTATATTGACGCTAGCCTTTGGCACGCGACGCTTGAAGCTTGGTTAACTACAATGACTATAGCCTGAATAGTAGCTTGAAGCTCGAAGCTTGGCCGGCGTGGACCGTCATGAAGCATGACGACAGTGACCCTTTTACAGAAGCCAAATTTGGGGTATGGCCGGTATTGTGAGCGTAAAACTAGTACGCTTTCTGACATTGATGAGGCGTTGCGCGTTACATGTTTTGCCCTTGCCTCTCTCAACGATCTCATTAATTTTGTCGACAACGTTCATCGTTCAACACGTACGTTCAACGTACAACCGCCCCCCGTCGACACGACATGTACTGGCTGGCATTAAGTAGTACTAGTATATTCAAGTGCGAGTTGGATTTTTGTTCTGTTGTGAGAACGTGGCGATAAACGTTAGTTGAACGTACACATCTGTGTGTTGTTGAACGCACAGTAGAATATTGAGATTGAGAAAGTACGCTCAAAAGGCTGAGATGTTGGTACGTTCTGAGATTGCTGAAAGTGCTCCTGAGAGACCGAAGCGCTTATAGGCCGCCGCGACCTGGTTCGAGCTCACGTGCTCAAGAACCCACTGCGGTTACGTCTGTTACGTCCTCTGGAATCGGTTTTGCGCACAGGCGTTTCGTGTCCTCCTTACCATGCATCGCGTTGTAAAGGCGACTAGGAATATGAAGAGTGAAATTGAGAACACATGCATGATGCATGAGCTGGATACGATAAGGATTCCTCGACGCAGTGGCCCCACCTTAGGACTAAGCCTTAGTGCCCAATGCAGCTTGCAGGACCCCGACGGCCCTGTGAAGCTTTTTCAGTCTTCAGTCTCATGCAATAAGGCTCCTCCTTCCACTGCCTACTGTAGCAAGGCAGGGAAAGACTACTGTCGCATGTTACACGATGCATGATGCATGACATGTGGACATGTCCATGTCAACGTTGTGAATCGGCAGCGCATTAGCAACTAAGCTGTAAGGTGGCGCTAAGTCTTACCGCTTAGGGCCTACGGCCTACGCGCTAGCATCGCCATTCCGATCATTTGATCGAAACCGAGGATCGGCGGTTGTTTCAGTTGCGCCTTTTCTATGGACACTCCGGTTACCGGCCGTGTATGATGCAATCTTGAAGCTTTTGATGCATGATCGAGCTCTTAGCTATAAATATTCCCTTGCTGCCATTCGTCTCCATCGTTTCCTTTTCCTATAGCCATGTCTCCTTAGACATTACACCTGAGCGTCAGACCTCAGGCTGAGGCCTCACCTCCGCCATCACCTCTACCATCGCTTCTGTCGGCCTTTAAAACTAAAGATCGAACCCGTCTTCTTACACCACACGTGCGCTTCGATAACGATCGCCTTTTGTGAGCCTTACCGTCGGAATCAATGAGGGGTGGAGGCGGTGTGGCGGGTTGCAGGCTGGCGTCCAGCGGTCGCGCTTGTTCACCATCATGATCATAGTGTCGTTGACAAGGGAGATCAGTATTAACCTTAGCGCCCATGGTTGTTGGTGTAGTTTTGGCCAGCTCAGGGATGAGCAGATATGAATAAGGTAAGTCTGTCGGGTTCGCTATACTACCACTGTGATTGTGAGCACTGAACTCCGTATTGGGGACGAAGAAGCATGTGCGACTGAATTGTCCAGTACACTGGTGCGGGCTTGGAAGGAAGGAAAAAACTAACTGACACAACTGAGGGTCCGCACGGTTTTCTCGGGCGGATGTCAACAACCTCTACTAACGAATCCATTGTGTCCATCAAATATGAGAGAGGGACAGCAAAAGCCACATGGCTGCCACCGTGCACCTCCCGATGTACCTCCGCAGTCCCTTTTGGCGCTCGCATTAGCCGTCACATCCTGTCTCCCTGGATACGCCCTGCACCACAGCCGTTGAACAAAAGATATATATACGGGTCAGTTGTTGGCTGCTCTTGTTTCTCTATGACCCTATGGAGGAATACGACGTATATATACCGCTTACTGTGAATCTATTACTTACTACTGCATAAGGCATTTCCTTATTGAGCTTGTCACTCTGTAGATATAGAACACCGTTGTGTCGTAAGACCCACCGACCCCGCGCGGCGTCACTTTCCAGCGGCCATCTCTCTCCCAATGAAATGGGAAGTGGGAGAAGTTCATTTTGGATCACAAAGGCTACAGTTTGCTTTGAACCATTATATTCTACTCGCATCTTAGACCCAAGGCATAGAAAAGAGAACGAGGCAGGTACTAAGGAATGGGGTCGTCAAATCCACTCAACAAACCAACCAGTCCACTTGCCGACACGAAGACATGTGTGTGTGGTATCCCACAAAAGCACATTGTGTGCATATAATATTAGGTTACTTTATGCGCCGTTACTACGCGTTGCTGCTCCGGGCCTTGTTCCAAAGGGACTTGTACCACTTGGTCTTAAGGATATACTCCTCGTCCGGATCCGCCTCGCCAGAACCATAAATAATGATGCTCCTCCCGATGCCCAAGATTGGCACTGATCAAGCACCCAATAAAAGCGCCCGTCGCCTTACCCGTCCCCCTACCGGAACTATCTCGGTTTTGTTTAGGCAACGTGCCAAAGTTGGTTGAGCGAGTACAGTCCGCCCGCATTCCCTTCGCTCGGCAAGTTCCATCGCAGCACAGTGCCTCCTTCATCCCCTCGGGCAAGTGGGATTTCACTTTGGATTCGTTCGGGCGCAGCGCGATCCAACGCAGCCAACCCGCTCTGCATGGTACGTCACAAACAACACAAGTTAGGCCAAACCGATACACTTTGCGCATCACGACGGAGGAAAATCCAAAGGTTGGAAAGGGGTATAGAGACACACACGTACCTGAAGATGCCATTGAATGTGACAGTGCAAAACCAGACCCCCGGACATCAATAATAACACCACGCAACACCACCTGCCCCCCGCTGGGACTGATACTGTGTCTCTCTCCGAATCGGGTTCGGTTGGGACTCATTGACAGGCGGGGCAGTGGTGTAGTCTTGTACTTTTTGCACAACCTGGAACAGGAACCCGTGCAGATGGAACGGGTTTCGCCCGTGTCCATGTTTTGAATCGTAATCTCCACCGTGGTGAGCCAGTCGCCTAGGAACGCATTGCCGCCTGCCGGGCCATACACGTCCATATTCCGCGCATCTTCCCCCATGGTCATCGCAGTGAACAAGGAAGGGGTCTGAGGGAAATAAACGTAGTTTGGTTCTCCATGACGGTCGCATAATTCTTGTTGCTGCGGAAGGTGTTGAAGTTAAAGGGAACGAGCGCCTTGGAATCGGGGGAAAGGATGGGCTTGACCTCGATCGGACGCAGGGCCATCTCGTTGAAAAGGGAAAGTCGGACTTTTCCGTGGTGGGGCCAAGTTCTTGCGGCTCGGCAGCGTACCCGATTCGAATGTACTCCACAACCGCAATTCGGGCGGAATCACATCGTACATGGCTGTGTTTTGGTACGAGTTGACCGCCAATCGTGGGACGTATCGTTGCGCGCGGTGACGAGGACACTGACCCGTTGGGCTGTGGCAAGAGGCACAACGTCGGTCGGATAGGGCTCGGTCTCCACCCCATCGAGCTCAATGATGCTCATATCGTGCCCGTCGATCCAGATGTTAGCCATGGCAAAGACGCCCTCATTGGTAAATCGCAGACGGTAGGTCTTGCCCGGTTCAAATGGGATGGTCACATTCTCGTTAAACCCAGGTAGGTACGGAGGATTGACCGGTCCGTCTTGCCGCGTGCGAGCGGCGTACACTATTCCCGATGCGAAGGTCAGTGTCAGCTCCGACCCACTATCGTATCCAGTTCAAAACATAAGGCGCCCCGCGCCCCCTCCCATACGAAAGGTCAAAGAAAAGAAACGTACTCAAGCACCGGTCTGGCTCCGGCTCGGCTCCCGTCGGGTTCTTCTTGTTCAAAACTCATTCTGGAGCAGATCGGCATTGTAGCGCGTGTACCAGTCGCTAAAGATAATGGTGTAATCGTCGTCGTAGTGGTGCGCGCTGCCCTCGGCGGGATGGATGATAAGCGGGGCACGCATGCCATCGGTGTAGGCACCTTCGGTATGCGAATGCATCCAGTACGTTCCCACATTTTGCGTCGAGTTGGGCGCGGCCCGCGCAGAATTGAGCACTTCGTACGTCAAATTGCCCCCGTGCGGGATGGGACATTGGGTGACCGGGGTGGTACCATCGTAGTAGGCAGTGTTGTTAAAAAAGATCCCATGGCTGTGCAACGAACCGCCTTGACCGAGGTTGTTGTACATGGTCATGTGGAGTCGGTCGGTAGAGTTGACATTGACCACAGGCGGAGGCCAGGTATTGTTGTACCCGACCGCCGAACGGGGCTTGCCGAGCGCCGCGGGTCCTGGTTCGGGACCCAGTCCATGCTCCAGTACTGGTCGACGAACGCGCCGGATGCACCGGACACAGCGACGAGCGCCGCGGCGGTGCTCAGGAGAAGGCGGTCCATTCTGCGAACAAAACGTACCGGGAGGGGGAAGGGGTGAGGGGGAGAGCAGGTGAGGGAGAGGAGAAGAAAGACAGCTGCTTCCAGGAGCGGTAGAGTTATACTTTTACTGGCCTGCAGACAAAATACTGACAGCTGCTGTCGTCGTCGCACCTTAACTTAATCCATGAATAATTGATCAGCGTGCATCCGAACATGACCAACGCACCTGGGCACAAGTCCCTTGCCTGGTTCTGGCTCAGGCACCGGCACCTGTCACATGTCGTGTGCATGGCTCCGCGAGTAGTGAGTAGTGAGTACTCAACTGAGTACGATGCAAAGAGTTGCGCTGTTGGCGGTAGAACAAAAAAAAGTGTCAAATGATTCGACTGTCGGGCGTCTGGTGGGGACGGGGTTCCCGCGGAACCACTATGGGGTATGGACGAAACAACGATCGGATCAAGTAACCGGTCCATATTCTGAAACTTACCCATCCGTCGTGTTGAGGAGAACACCCAGGCGGTAGTATGGCATGGGGGGGGGGCTCTGCGCTGTTATTCTTTGTCGCCCTTGGGCCTTGCCACATGTGCCCGTATTGGATCAAACACACCCACCAGGGACAGCGTGATTGGGGATTCCCGGCGCTCTTCCTCTTCCGCGACTTTCCGTGTCTTCCCCGCACCCTCCGTTGTGGTTGCATAACATGAACACCTCCTGTAGCACCCGAGCGACCCTTGTTCACACCAAGGAACAGCGCCTGAAAACAGAAATACCGCCGCTGCGCTTGTGCACAAGTGCACTTGGTGTACTCACAAACCGCTTTTCGGACGCTCGAAAAGAGGCTGTGGGACCGTCTCGTCTCCTCTCTTTCTCTCGGGGCGCCTCGCATTGGCAATCGAGTGCGTTAATCGGAGGCGCATCGATCATCGACCATAGCACATCAGAGATCTGAGATCTGATGGCGCATCCGAATGGGGCAGCACGGGTGCCAGAGAGGAGAGTGGGGCGGTGCTGGCCGAGGACAGCACTAGTGACGAGCAGCAAACGTAGCCAACCATTAATCACAGAGACCAGCTGCCCGGGGCTCGCGGTGGGCGAGTGCGAGTGATGATCGATGAAGCGATAGCAGATCTGATAAATGGACACGCACCGCGCCACTCTGGCTTGGCAGCCGGTGTGATTGGTGTGATGTGTGTGATGTGTGCGCATTTTAATCAGATGCACATCTGGGCATTTTTTTTTTTTTTCGGAAGAGCGCATGGGGCTCATCCAGTGAGGACGAATTAAACGAGCAAAGTTAATGATTACTGAAGCTTGGAGACTAATGAAGTTGAAGCACACACTGTTTGCACCCGCGCAGTAGGGATGGCCACACAGCCCCTCTTATTGTGTGGCGGAGCCGGACGGAGGGCCAAGAGACCCCACCCAAGGCGGGGCCAGACGAAATTTGGTCTAGTAGGCAGCAAAAAAACTTCCATGGCCATGTGGAGCGCAGAGCCGAGACACGATGCAAGACTGGAAGCGGCCAAGGCAACAGCAGGAGTGTGTTGACTGCATGTGGACTAGCTGGACTATCGTCGAGGGAGGGGACGAGAAAGAATTCTTTTTCACGCAGCTACCCGAAGGAAAAAAATCCATGACCCTCTGGGACTGATGTGTTGTGTGATGCGCGCATATGGATGAAGGCGGAAGGCGTATGGCTATCTGCAGCATCAGCAAGGTCGATCTCATCCGCGGGTCCCGACGAGCGGATGAGAGCTTTCTTGAGTAGGGCCCCTGGCTCACCAGCACTTCACTCACTCACTTGGCTTAGCCCGCCGGCTCGTTCAGTTCGGAGGTGAGGATGATCGGTGATCGATGAGAAGATGAAACGAAGAGATGTGGGGGAGGCAGGATGGCCAATCTGATTGATGGGTAGGCGTGCCAGTGCGTGTGCGAAACCGCAATAAGCTGACTCGGCACCTCCTCCTTGCATCTGCCCCAGATGTAGGGAGCAAGTGACATATGGGCTAGAACGACATCCTCCGCCCGTCGACCAACATACCGCCACTCTCGCTTCTTTCAGGGCAAGCCGCAAGAACAGTGTTCTAACAGCTTCTCTCCTCCTGTGCTTGGTACCCATCGACATGCTGCACAACAGCAATCCCAACTCCGTGTGCCTGGACCCGGTATCTCACACACCCTGTCCTTCGTCAGCACGTCAACGAGCTCTCTCTCTCGCCGTGTCGGTCCCCTGCTTCCCTTCAAGCTTCATCGATCATCGATCATCCCTTCTACGTATCCTTGCAATTTGTCGAAGTTACCACACATAAAGATACCTACCTCATCCTTCTCCCCTCCTTCCCACCACCTGGAGTCGTAGCAGTCGCCACCATGTCTGCGCCACTCATTGGCAATACGGGCAACAAGGTGTTTGCGCCTTCCATTCTCTTCATCGCCTGGCGTGAGGCGATGGAGGCGTCGCTGGTGATTGGCATCCTGCTCGCGTCGGTCGAGTCTTTGGTCAAGACGATCTGCGATTCCCTCTCCCGCAAGAGCGTGACCCCAATGCCCCACCGCCCCCGGAGGACTTAGACGGAAAACCAGAAACCAAAGAGCATGTCGAGCTGGAACGCAAGGTGCTCATCAGCAATTGCGCAAAGCCATCTTTCTCGGCTCGTTCATCGGGCTGATGATTGCGTTTTGCATTGGCGCTGCCTTCTTGGCTGTGTTTTTACACCCAAGTTAATGACTTGTACGGCAAAGCTGAGGAACTGTGGGAGGCATCTTCAACTTGATTGCCGTTGTTCTCATTCTTCCCATGCATGGCCATCTTACGTGCCGATCGGTCCAAGGCCAAGTGGAGCGTCAAGCTGAAAAGGCGTTTGAGGAGGCCACTGAGAAACAAAGCGCAAGGAGGCGGCCAAAGCGGTTCAACACGGGATGCGGTCGCGCTTCCTGGTCAAGAACTCCCACCTCGCCGTCGATTCTTTGGCTTGCTTCCTCCGGCCAAGTCGCACAACAATAAGGAAAACAGGCTGGCCACGATGCGGAGTAAGCCCGAGTGGGTTATGTTTACCATTCCGTTGATCACCACGCTCGGGAAGGACTGAAGGTGTGGATTCATCGGAGGTGTTTCGCTTGGGTTGCCCGCCAGCTCGATCCCCTTCCCGGCCATTGTGGGTTTACTGATCGGGTTTGGGATCGGGATTTTGATTTGGCGCGGTGGCGCGTGGGCCAAGCGGGTCAAGGCCTTCCTCTTGTTTCGACATGTGCATTGCTGATCATTGCGGCGGGCATGTTTTCGCGCTCAGTGTATTACCTCCAGTTTTACAAGTATGTTCACTGGTGGGCGACTCGGCGGCCGAGTCGGGATCGGGTCCTGGTCCTACGCGCCGTGGGACGTGTTTGTCCATTTCGACACGGGCAACCCGGAGGACAAGGGAGGTGGAACGGGCTGGAGTATCCTCAACTCGCTCTTTGGCTGGGTACGTCCTATTCTGATCTTTCGAAACCCTTGGCTGCTGGAGGAAGGTGGGGAGGAGCGGGAAGAATCTTCTTCTCGCCCTTGGTTGCTGGGGAGAAAGATGGCAGAGTGCTAACCCTAACCCTCTTTGGGACAGAACAACTCGTGGAGCTACGGCGCAACGATTGCCTACGCGCTCTTCTGGGCCGTGGTGGCAGCGTATCTCAACTACCGGATGTGGGCCGAGGGGCGCATGGGGCTGGTGTTTACCTACAAGGGCAAAGAGATCAAGGTGTGGGAGTCGCGCCGTCGCAAGGCGTTCCAGCAGATGCGGGCCGAGCGCCGCGCCGCGCGGGGCGGCGGCCGACGTGGCGGTGCGGGCGAGGGCGAGGGCTGGGAGGACAGGGGGAAGACGAGTGGGGATGTGCCGACGCCCAGCACGGACAGCAAGGTGGGCTCGCCGCTGACGGAGGGTGTGGCGGAGGATGAGCCGCGGCTGGGCAAGATGTAGGGGGGGGCGTGGCGGTGGCCCCGTTAATGAAGGCGATGTACCATGGGTTTGGGCAGACAGGCGACAGATAGAATCGACGTGGCAGCGGGTAAGAGTGGATGCTAATTGGAAGGCGTGCGTAGCGTTGGCCGGGTGGGGCGCGAGGGCGGAATGGGGCGGAATGCATCCCACGCCCCGCCGCTCGTCGAGCGTTCGCAGACGGGCGCTCGCGGGGCTGCTGGGCTGCCCCACCGCCATGGCCGCCTCGGCAGACCACCAGCGCGCGACGCTCGTCGCGCTCCTCATCCCGCCCGCCGCGTCTGCGCGCACGCCCGCCGTGCTGGATGCGCATGCGCTGCGCCACCTCTGCCTCCAGCCGCCCGCCGCAGCGCGCCCGGCGTGGACGCGCATGCTCGCGTGGCGCTGCTCAGCTACCTCCCCCCCCAGAAGGCCCAGTGGCCCGCCCACCTCGCGCGCCGCCGCGCCGAGTACTATGTGCGTGCTCCTCCGCCTGTGTGCGCCGCTGCTGCTGCTGACTGCGACGGCTGCCCAGCAATTCGTCCGCGACTTTCTCCCCTCTCGCCGACGGCGCCCCCCACGCCCGCCCTCCTACAGCGTGCCCGGCACTTTGTCCGAGCGCGATGTCCTCCTCGACTCGGTCTTCAACGACATCAACAGCACCCTCTCCACCCCGCGGCACCCTGCCACCCCCATCCCCGCCTCCGCATCCAACCCCCTGTCCCCCGTGCCCGACGCCGAGTGCCACCCCCCCGCGGTGCCCCGCATCGCCTCGCGCTGGATGCTGCTCCGGCGCCTCGGCAAGATCCACCCGTCCTTTCTCGACAGTTCTAGCCGTCCACCACGGGCGAGCCGGTCTCTGCGGAGCAGATGGACAGCATGCGGTTTGGCGATGTGCGCTGGCATTCTCTTTTGCGCATCCTCTATATCTTTTCCCTTCTCAACCCATCCATCGGTACATTCAAGTACGCCCCTCCCCTCTCCCTCGCTCTTTTTGCCCCCCCCCCCCCCCCCCCCCCCGCGCGTCGCTGACCCGTACGCATCACCCCAGGGAATGCATGATGCCGCCGCTGTGTTTCTCTCTACGTTTTCGGGCAAGACAGTATGGGGCCAGATGCTCCTGACGGGCTGGCTCAGCTCGAGCTGGAGGACCATGTGGAGGCCGATGCGTTTTGGTGCTTCTCTGCCTTGATGAGTGAGGTGCGGGATTTGTTTGACTTTGATGGGATTGACCACAGCGCGGCGGCCGGCTGCACATTAGCAACACACGCGCCCAGCCTGCCACCGTGTCATCCAAGGAGAACGAGGGGATAGCAGGCGCACTTAAGCAATTCAGTATTCGGCTCCAATGGCTCGACCGCGAGGTATGGGATCTACTTTCTTCGTTATCGCTCGATCCCCGTCTACCTCTCTACTCGTTCCGCTGGTTTGTTTCGCTTCTCAGTACCGAGATGCAGCCGCGGGCGGTGGCGCTTGTATGGGACTGCATTTTGGCCGAGACTGGGGCGCGAAACCCGACTGGAAAGCGTAGAATCAACATCCAAGATTGACTTGTTGATCGACGTTAGTTGCGCCATGATCGTGACCATTCGCGACCAACTCTTTGATGCCGCCCGACCAAAGAAGGGACGATGGTCGCAATCAGGACCCGTATCGTCGGGTCATGATGCTCTTGCTCAACTATCCCCGGCGGACCGACATGATCGAGGTGGTGTCACTTGCCCTCAACTACCGCCAACGTCGGATCACGTCCTCACTTACTGGTGATGCACCCGCGTCCCAGGCCAACCGACCGCCCCGCACCCCCGCAAAAGGACCTCGTACTTCTCTTCTTGGCTCCTTCGGTCTCTCTCCCGCCGCCAAGTCTTGGCTTCAAAATCCCTCCCCTTCAGGTAGCCCAGGCTCAAATGGGGACTCTAGTTTCTCTTCTCTGGCGAGCGGGAGCAGTGTTCTGTCCCGTTATGCCACCCAGATCTCTTCCAATGACACTGTCAACAACTTATCTCGGAAAGGTTCTGTCTGGGCAGCCAAGGCGCTCAAGTCCTGGAACCAAGCCACTGCGGCGGCGCCAACCTCGGCCACCGAAGATGCCGACACGTCCGTGACCAGTGACTGTACACAATCTCGCGCAACGGGACAATTAAACCGATCCACCAAGCCAGTGAGTTGGAAACGAACCGCAGTCCGCGCAGTGTCCTAGGTTCGCCTGCCTTCTCCGTGCACTCGTCGGACGACAGCCCCCGCCAAAGTACGAGAAAGTCACTGTTGTTGGTGGACCAATGGTCTTCCCCGCGTCACTCTCCACTCTCCACATCTCTCCGCGCTCGGGTCGAACACTCTGGAATCGGAGTGTGGTGACACGTCGGCCGCGTCGGGTACCTCGGCTGCCAGCTGGCATCCAGTATTGAAGGCATGTTTGCCGCCGTGCGACGAAAGCATAGCTCGGTGCCGACCCCTTCGCGAGTTCCTCCCAAGCACTGATGCTTCTGGTGCCTCCTCCCTCTCTGCATCGTCCAATCGCGGTCACACTTCCCCGACGCCAGGCCACGTGCCCGTTTGCCGTCCCAAGAGTCTCGGAATGGCAGTCCGAGTATGAGCCCGCACGTTTCCCGCCGCCACGTACGCGCTGAGAGCTCGTCCACTTTCAGCTCTAACCCTTCGCGTGACGACGATGGCCGTCCTCACGGAGAGACAGCATCTTGTCCGCCTCGTCGCGTGCTTCGGACCGCTTGACCAGCCGGCGAGCCCCACTGGATACACCTCCCATGGCACACACCGGCTTGAGCAGGACCATGTCTGCCTCTCGCCGGGTGAGCCGACCGAGCTCACTGGCGTATCACATCCGTGCCGGGCGACACGATCCTCGTACCCAGTCCATTTCCGACAACACCATTGCCACTTTTCTCCGTGGCTCTTCTTCGCCCGATTGGAGCCATGGCCATGCGCGCCTGCCCTCGCCCGATCCGGTATTGGAGCTGACCGAACCTAACTTCAAGCCCGAAGGGTCCCTGACAGAGCACGACCCAGCGGGAAGGAGAGGCGAGGGCGAGGGCGAGAACGAGGGCGAGAACGACGACCCAGCTCCTCGACCCCTCCTCCCTCTCTCGCAACGACACGATCAAGCCCAAACCTACGCCCGTGCCCGTCGGGAGGGAGAATACGATGACGCCCATGCTCCTCTCCTCGTCTCCCCGGACACCTACCTTGTTGTCCCGGCATTCGCCCGTACTTGCCTCCCACTCTTCGGAGGAAGCGCTTAGTGAGGATGCTATTCTTGCCCAGCTGAACCAAGATGACGAGGAGTTTGTCCCGTCGGGAGAGGAGGAGGATGTCCTGTTTACCACCGAGGGTGTGACCAAGTTATCCAAGCGATTGGCCAACGTTTAATAGGATGTGTTACTGCATACCACCACCGCTGTTTGTTTTTTCTCTTTCCTTTCCTTTCCTTTTCTCTTTTTTCCTCTCTTCTCTTCTCTTCTCTCTCTTCTCTTCGTTTCTCTTCTTTTCTTTTTGCCTCTCCCGCCATCTCTCTGTCTGTCCCTCTCTCTCCCCGTCTTTGTCTCGCTATGGACGATTTTCATCGGCCGACATGCGCTTGGCTTGGCTTCGCTTCGTTTTTGGTTCTTTTCCTCCCCCACGTTTGCAAGGTTATGCGTTACGGGCTTGGCGCGGGCGTGGGGTTGTCATCGTAGTGTCTTATCCTACCTACCTACCTACCTGCCTACCTACCTACCTACCTATGTATGCATGCGTGCCTTGCGTCGCCCTGCCATACCCATCCACCAGTCCTGTCCGGTCTTCGAGCTTCAACCTTCAACCTTGAGGGAGGGCTCAATCGGTAACCGGGACCGGAAATGGCAATGATTAATGAGCACTCAACGTTCAACTGAGGATGAGTACTGAGCTCAGTAGCGAGTACCGAATCCTCAGATGGAGCCATGAGTTGCTAAGCGCAATGGTGGCATCGCGCCAATCCTAGTACTATCCAGACCAGCTTCCTCCCACATTTCCTGCGCTGCAGTGGTGGGTTGAATGATTAATGAGGCCATCTGAAAGATCGGAGCGTCGGAGCGATCAATCGGCAGGGGACCATGACCCATCGACCATTGATCATTGGCCAATCCATCAGTAACTCAGTCCAGTACATGTGGAGCCCTTTAGCAACTAGCCTACAAAGGGCACAAGGGGGCAGAAGCACTGCGCCGTCCGCAGTTGCATCCTACGTTCTGCGGCGTAACAAGCGTGAAGCTTTAAGGGCGAGCGGAGATCGGCGGCTGGCAATCGGTGATCGATGACTGCAGCCCAGCAGACGCACGGGCACAGTGTACCGCGACGCTGCAGGGGCCGGGACGAGGCAGAGCGTGCGAGTGCAGAAGCAGGCACGGGGCGAGTGGTTGTGCGAGCGAGCGTGCGAGCAGGTGGGGGCGTAGCTACGGGGGCAGTGTGCACGTCTGCTCGCCCGCACGGCTCAGCGTGGGATCGCTTGCGACGCTCGGCGCTCGCTCCACATATCCCATTGGGTTTGGTCCGCCACGCAGTAGGTAGCCCAGTGGGCGGGTACCGACAGCGACCACTTAGTACTTACGGAAACTGACAACTGGCACGCCTATTGCCACCCAGATCAGCACGTCTGCCCTCCCGCTTTTTCTCTTCGGGGCCGCCACGGCGACGAAAAACGCCATCACCACCACTGCCATTCCCACCACCACCACCACCACCACCAATATCACCTTGCGGGTCTTCTCCCCCTCCCCTTGTGATATGCTTGTGCACCACCCACAACCACCCCCCCCCGGCGGGCCAACCTCAGCGCCGCCCGCGCGCTTACCCTCCTTTTGTCTGCGGCTGCGACTCTGCTCGTGTTCACGTTCACTCCCTCTGTTGTGTCTGCGTCTGTCTCCTCCCATGGCAGTGGGAAAAAAGATGGGTTTCAGCTGTACGCCCGCGCTCCGCTCGACCGGCGCCAGGGATCGCAGGCGTTTACGCCCACGGACGCCAACCAAGCTCCGGCGGTGCAGGACGCGCTGCAGGGCAACTATGTCCAGGCTGCCCAGGCTGCCGATAACATCCCAGGAGTTCAGACGGGTGCGAATGGTAACCTGGCCAACGTGCCTGGCCAACTGATTGGTAGTGATGGCCAACAGTACCCTTGGAACAACATGATTCCCGTCACGGCTGATCCGAACGTCAATGGTTCCGAGCAGGGAGGGTGGCAGCAACTGCCCCAGATTCAGGGGTTCACATTTAATGATACCTTCCGCGTCTCGAACCGGTTCAACAACGAGTCGGCCATCTTTCCATACTACATGGCCGTCGATGACCCCGCGACGGAGGTGGAACGGTTCATCGTCGTCCTTCCAGGCAAAGTACGTACCGTATGCTTCGGTGTTGCTTAAAGGGGAGGGGGTGGCTGACACAAGTACATAATGCTCGCTTTATTCTTCTTGCTTACTTGAATTCTGCCGGTCCAGCCGCGAGATGTATGGAACTACGCCAACTTTATGCTGAACGCACGCAACATCCTGTGATCCAGGGTGGGAAAGGGATACAGCCCTGGGCCGACTGGAAGTTGACCAATGCCAGTGTGGGGATTGTGGCGCCCGTGTTTCTCAACATGCAAGATCTGCAGGCGGGCGCGTGCAAGCCTCAGTACCTGTGTTTCAACTCGTATTGGCAACAGGGCGGGTCGAACAAGAACCCCGTGATGAAGCATTCGATCAGCTCCTTTTTGGCCATGGACCAACTGCTGGACCAGTTGTTTCTCAACACCACCTTTCCCATGCTGAACCAAGTGGTTGTCGCTGGTCATTCCCTCGGAGGACAAGGTGCACAACGATACGCCGTGCTGAAAAAGACCAAGGCGTACGATCCCAATGTCCGCTTTTGGATTGGCAACCCCGGTAGCTGGGCTTACCTTACCTCCCAACGCCCCAACACCAACTCCTCAGCCGCCGACACGTACGACCAATGGCCGTATGGGATCCACCAAAACACGACCAAAGTGCCGTCGTATGCGCGACGCGACGTAGTAGCACAAACGGAAGCTTGGTCGCGGACCGGTACCGCAACCGCACAGTAGGTTACGGCTTGGCCTTGATGGACGTTGGAGCTGGCGTGACAGCCGCGCCGGCAATGTGGCAAGGTTTTAACCATTTGGACCGCGGTGCCAAGTTTATCATGTCTCTCGGCAACGATTTCCCAGGTGGTTTCCCGCCCACACATACCGCCGACTTTATTGCCAACATGACCCACCAAGACTACGGCATGTACACCGCCAACATGTCCCTCCAGCGGCTCTTTTGGGACGGGCTGCACCAGCGCAATCCCTGGCTCACCAACGTTACCAACCCAGGCGACAAGCCACACCACATCCATCACAACCACACCAACCATACCAACTCGACTGGGTTGCATAAATTCGCCACGCCCGTACACAAGACCATGGCACGCTCCCTCTTGGGCGGCTCCTGCGGCGCAGTCGCCCTGTGCTACTTGCTTCTCCCGTTCCTCTTTACGGCCAACTACGACGGAGCGTGGAGGAAGAGGCAGGTTCCAAGCCGAACTTGTACTAAAAGAACGAAGGCTGGTTCGCAAGCGGTGGGGTGGGCTGGTGCGTGAATCTGGCTACTCGTAGTGTGGCCCTAGAGTGAGCTCGATGGGCGATCAGTGCGCCCGAGGCTAATATTCGGTTGGCCTACAAGGACAAGTAGTTACTGTACGGACTTTTTCTTTCGTTTTGTCTTCTTCGTTTCCCCTGTGTAGCGCCATAGTGGGCCTGGGTTGGCACGCATCAATCATCTGGAATGGGCGCTCACGCCAGGGTAAGACGCCAGCCAAGCAAGTGAGCCAATGCAACAAGTATAGCATCCTTACTAGTACTAGTACCCATGGGCTATAGTAAGGGAAGCGCTTAGCGTCTGCTTCTCCGCTGGTTGTTCCCACTTCTTGGCATCATACCACTCATTCTAGCCCGCATTCTCGATGAGGGGAGCCACTTCCCCCTTTTCCAAAGGATCGAGACCTGACCTTTCTATCTCTGTCCAAATCCGTCCCTCCAAGACGAGGAGAAACAATTCATAAGCTCAGCATCACAGGAAGGCCGCAGCAGACTACCACATGCTAGTCTGTGCAACGCCCCCAACAGTGATATGGAAAAAGAACATTCGGGGGTGGGCGAAAAAACAACGTTAGTGGGGGAGTGCGCCGGGGGGTGGGGGGAGGGGAAAGGGAGGGAGCAGGCAAGCATGATATGCCCCTTGATTGGGACGGATTGGCTGCAAGAGGAACTGAAATGCAACCCTCACCCCCCATCCCCATCCCACCAAAACGACAGCGTGATGCGCTTCATCGTTCCATCGCACCATCGCATCCTGCACCTGATGGCGATGACGAGGCACCAACGATTGAACACGCAAGAGCCGAATGGAAGAGAAATGTGCTTATCAAACATGGGAACACGTAGAGAGAAGGAAAGCAGGACAAAAGGGAATGGGAACATGACAGGAGAATGTAGTCTCCCTTGGAAAGAGCGAGAAGGGGAGGGGAATTGGCGGAAGAAGAGACATAAACACAGCATATACCTTGCTTTACACCGCCAGCTTGGTCGCGCCTTGCACAATCGTGTTGCGGGCGGCAATGGGGTTGATGTACGTGTACTCCGGTGGGGTTGTCGGCTTGGCTGTTGAGGCGACCGACAGAGCCGAGATGGCCGAGTGGTTGAGCGACACAGAGACCTTGGACGCCAGGCTTTGGGCCGACTGGCCTTCCACACGAGGGTCGCCCCAAGGGTTGCTTGGGTTGACAGTGGGGTAGATCAGGTCGTTAACGATGGCCGTGTTCCAGCTCTTGTCCAGCTCGATCGGGACAGGCTCCTGGTTCGTCTCGCGCCAGTTGTTGGGCTTGTCCGTATATTTCGCCGCAAAGGCACCTTGAGGGATTTGGTCCAAGCCTTCAAGCAAAACAGAGGCCATCCCCTGGACCAAGTGGTCGTCTGTGTGCAGAAATGGAGAAAGTGTCAGTAAAACGAGCGAACCAAGAGTGGGAACACAATAGGGGGGGAGGGGGGGGAGACGTACCAATGTGGCAGTGAAGGAGGTTGGGGCCCACACCCGCAATGTAGCGAATGATAGCATAGCCGTCATTCGTCACATCAAACCCGTCACGGAACGGAGGGTTGACCATGGAAAAGTTGAGTCCACCCTTCATCGCATCAGCCACTGTATCGTAGGTGAAGGGTCCCGTGGCAGCCTTGATGACCCAGAACTTGTGGCCGTGGAGATGGAACGGGTGCGGACTGTTGCTCTTGCCGACAATGGAGAGAGCTGGGTTGTGAATCACGATATCGACCACGGCGCCCATCGGGATCTTGGGGCTGAGAGGAAGCATGGTCGTGTTGATCTTGGAGATATCGCCACCGTTGTTAAGCAGTTGGAACATGACTGGCTGAATGCTGTCTGTCTTGACCGTGCTCAACGGCTGTTCAGCCACCTGCCACACGTTGAGCGAGTTCTGTGCCGCAAATGCATGCAGGGTCACATTGGACGTTTGAGGCACCTTCCACTCCAAGTCGAACGGTTCGTCCTCTGCCTGAACCCATTCCAGTGCCGTCTTGTTGACCAGACCACCCATGGTGACGGAGGCGTTGACGCGGTCAGTCAAGTGCTTGAAGCCCTCGTCCACACTCAGGTCCACCGTTTCGCCAGCTGTCTCATTGTACGACAAGAGGGCGTAACCCTCGATTGGCTGCAATGCACGCACACCCGTAAAGCGGATGGGCCAGTCCTTGTAGGCCTTGCTCTTGTCGAGCTCAATCATGAAGCTTAGCCGGCTCCCGATGGTGAGCTGAGCAAATTGAATCAACTTCGGAATGACATAATGTCCGTCGACGGCGACGAGCCAAACGTTGTGATTATCCACACTGAATCCGTCAACCAATTGGTCGTAGCTTCAATCACTTGCAGGTTGAAGTACTTCCTTCCGGCCTTGAGCGCCGCCCTGCATTGTCACCGTGATGGGAGCCGTCGTGTTTGGCCACTTTCCGCCATAGTATTGGTCAAAGACTTTGACCGTGTCAAGCCAGGCTTGGCCTTGACGAGCGAAATGTCCCTTGGACGACCAGCCGTTGTTGATGTCCTTGTTGCGTTGTAGAGGATCGATTCCACCGGCTGGCCACAGCGGTCCAGTTGTTAAAGCAGAACTGACGGCCCGGCCATTGGTCAGGAGTGCATCCATGCATGCAGGTGGGACACCCGTGGCGTGCACGTGAGCTCCATCTCTTCGGCGGTGACATGCCATTCGTCGGTACGCCAGTTGAGGCCAAGTTTTGCTCGGCTGCTTCCATCGCGGCAATGTCGTTGGTGTTGTTTGAAATGAGATACCATGGCTTCTTGGTACCGGCCTTGGGACGAATGTAAATGGGCAGACGAAGACCATCAGAGTAGTAGCCCTGTCGTAGTTAATCAAGAAAACCAAATGGAGAGTCAGTGATGCTTCTCTTTTTTGGGGGGAGGGGAAGAAGGAGGCCAAAGCGAGGCAGCATAGAGAGGGTGTCGCGATCGAGACTCTAGGAGAGAGAGAAACGTACTTGATTGTGGGTGTGAGCCCAGTAGGCGCCGTGTTGCTTCAGCAGCTGGAAAGTAGTAGACGTATGTCTCGCCGACGGGGATGTTCCATTGGTTGACGCCGGGCACACCGTCCATCTGGGGGAGTGCCGACTTGCCAGATGCATGCCAGTGCATCGTGAAGGGTTGCTGCAGTTGTTGGTTACTTGAACCTTGACCCAATCGTTCTCGTCCCAAAGGAGAAGAGGTCCGGGGTATTGGCCATTGATCAGATAGTGAATACGTCCATAGCCGTCTGTGTATGCACAATTGCCCGAGTCAGAACATTTCTTCCTTATGGGAATAAGGGGTACAAGACGGTGCAGAATGTGAGGAGAAGGAAAAGGAGTGCATATAATGATACGTACCTGGAGCATACCAATCGCGTGTAACGGTGAGGTTGAACTCCTTGTCGGCAACGGGGAAGTTGGACTCGTTGTAGATCTTGGGGTCGACAATTTGGCGTGTGACAAAGCCCATCGCGGGCGAGTCACCTCCGACGAGGGGGCCCTGGATGGGGTCCGGAGAGCGGACGATGTAGCCATTGGGGGGTTTGATGCCGCCGACGCGGGGAGCAGTGTACTCGTCGTCGCCGGGGAGGGGGCGCGTGCCTGCTTGGCCGGGTAGAGGAGGGCAGCGCCGGGCGGGGCACGGACTTGGCCCTGGATGGGGACGGCGAGGGAGGGAGGGGAGCGGCGCTGAGGCCGAGGCGAGGGCGAGGGCGCCGGCGCGGAGGAGGGGGTGAGGGAGCAGCATGAGAGGAGGATGGTTGGGGCGGGCCAGAAGGAGTGAGGCGGGGAAAGAAGGTCGTGCTGTGGGAGGAGGGGTGGGACGGGTGGGGGGGGGAACCGAGGGGGACGGGCGGACGCGCGGGTTATAAGGGGCACCGGGAGCGGATGCACCTGCTGTTCTGTTCATGCGCTGTACAACACAACCACAGAGTATACAGGGCGCTGCGGGCGGCTGAGAGCTGTGCTGTGCTGTGCGGTGGGTGGTGTGGGCCACTGTACCTGTACCTGTACCTGTACCTGTGCGTGTGCCTGCGCCTGCGCCTGCACCTGCACCGCGCCCCCCAACCCCCACCCCCCCTGCGTCGGGGACGGCAGAATGCTGCGGCCGCTTGCTTGCCTGTTCGATATAGCCGATGTTGGCCGCTCGCTTATACAATTGGCGGTGTGGGCGTCGGACATGCTCTGCTGCTGGGGGGCATGCAGCCAGCCGGCGGGGGCGGCCGGCGCCACTGTCACGGCGCGGCTGCTGAGCTGATGCGCTCCTACCGGCTGCCGGCTCCCTACCAGCGATCGACGCGGTCCAGCTGCCATGGGAGGGCGGCGCCCGTGTGGAGCAGATGCACACACCCCCTCTGATCGTCCCCTGCAGCCCTGCCGCAGCCGGAGCATTCGCCCGAGCATGATGCATTCTCCCCGTGCGCTCTCCTTCGAGTAACCATTGGGTACCGCTGCTGGTCACGTGCGGCTGCCTGCCCTGATGCCCGTCGGTGTGCGCCTGTGCTCCTCCTGGCGCGGGGGCTCTTTTTCTGTTTTTTTTGTCGGCGCTCCCCAGCGGCATCTCGGCCGCTGCAGGCCAGCCCCTTCGCACAGACCACACCCCGCGCCTAGCCACACACAACTCCAGAAAGCGCATGCGAGGGGCTCGCTCCATCCGCTCATCTCCATCCTTAGGCGTTGATCGTCAAGCTTCAAGCCGGCCCTTCTATGAGCGCGGCGCAGCGGGCCTCTTTTGTGGGTTATCTCAATTTCAACGAGGAGGCCACCGGGCCTACGGCCCGGTCTGCTGCGTCGCCACCGTAGCCACCGTTCCCCCTTCGCCACCTTAGTTCCACCGTTCCCTCCCCCGGTCCCCCGTCGCCACCTTAGCCACCGTTCCCCCCTTCGCCACCGTAGTTATAATATCACCGATACGCGCTGGCTGGGGTGGCTGGGGTGGCTGGCTGCGCCCCGGTGGCTTACGCAATGCTAATGTAAAAGAGTGGTGCACACCCCGACCCCCGCAAGATGAACGGTTAGGTTTAGACGTAGCGTTCCCCCTGTCCCGCCTTAAGCTCTGTCAATGAAATGGACGTGGTCTAGAGATTCCATCCGCATGGAAGATTGCAACTTGCACCCGCCCCCGCAACAAGAGGTCAAAGTTTCGCGTTGAACCGATCCTAATTTTTTTCCTGCGGGCCCTGTTGAATGGCCCCTTGCACCCGCATATAAACCACGCGCAGCCTCACTGCTGTCCCTGCTGCTCACCTCCACCCCACATTTCCATTTCGTTTGCGAACCATCATGGGCAAGAAGGACGTTACCGCCACCGCCACCCCGGTCCAGGACGACAAGGCCCTGAAGAAGGCTGCCAAGAAGGCCGAAAAGACCGACAAGGGCCGACAAGAGACTGACAAGGCCAGCAAGAGAGCAAAGAGCAAGACCGAGGTGCCCTCCGAGGCTGACAAGGAGGCCATCGACGCATCGGAGGAGGAGACCAAGGTTGCCTCGCCTGCTTCGGAGGAGTCGGCGAGCTCGCCTCGGACGCGTCGGTTTCCGAGTCCGAGTCCGAGTCCAAGAGCGCAAGGCGGAGGACGAGGCGGAGAGGAGATCAGCAACAAGACCGCCAAGGTCACTGAGCACGACTCGCCCGCTACCAACGCAGCTACCGATGCCGATGCCGAGCCGGCCAACATCTTGTTGGCCAGCTGTCGTGGAACGTGGATGACGAGTGGCTTGGGCGGATCTTTGCCAACGTGGGCACGGTCAAGGCGGCGCGTTGCAGTTGGACGCGCGACTCGCACCGTTCTCCGCGCGCTTTGGCTACGTTGAGTTTTCCTCGGTTGCCGAGGCCAAGAAGGCGGTAGAGACGATGCAGGCCACGAGGTGGACTCGTGCGATCCGGGTCGACTTTGCCACCCAACGTGCTCCGCGTGACCCCGCCCAGCCGCGCGAAAAGCGCGACAACCCGCCGTCCTGCCTCCGACCCTTCTGCCACCCCTTTGTTGGTGGTTTGGCCTGGTCCGCCGAGGAGGGTGACCTGCGCGACGCGTTTGGCCGCACGGCTCGGTAGCCAGCGTCCGCTTGCCTACCGACATGAACTCGGGCAAGCCCAAGGGCTTTGCTTACATTGAGTTTGGCTCGGTCGACGAGGCGACGGCAGCGCTCGCAGCCCTCAACGGCGCCGACATCAAGGGTCGTCCCATTCGCTTGGACTATGCTTCCTCCCCGTAACCGCGAGGGCGGCAACGGCGGTGGCCGCCCGGCGGGTTTGGTGGGCGTGGACGCGGTGCGGGCCGCGGTGGGTTTGGCGGCCGTGGCGGTGGACGGGGTGGGTTTGGCGGCCGTAGTGGGGCAAGAAGATGATGTTTTGACAACTAGACGTCATCACTCCCCCCCCCTCCTCCTCCACCACCTCATCCTCCTCCCATACCCTAGATCGCCCTGGCCTGTGGCTCACATTTGCTGCTTCCTCTTACCTTTCCTGCTCCCTCACGCTCATTCTTCATCGCAAAAGCCGGCCTCTCCCTCGGCACCTGGCTCCTCTGCTCGCCCCGCTCCCGCACGAGTCGCCTGTTCCTGTTGCAGCATATTCCCGTCGTCGCGTATTGGTTTTCTGTGGACATCAAATTGGATCGCACTGCATGCCACAAAACGCATCGAATCTGGTTTCGCACCCTCATAGTACGCTTTCCTGCTTTCCTGCATACATGCGAGCTCGCACAACTAGATAGGAAATAGCTCGCCCCCGCTCACACAGCGGTTACCATCATGATCATGCAGCTGCCTTTAAAACAGCCCCTCATCTACAGCCCCCCGCACAAGCCCCCGCCTCATCCTACCTGCTGGCAGGCGCTCTCCTCATGTTCATGTCATTGAAGTAGTAGTGGTCCTACCTGAAGCATATCGTATTTCTCAACTACACAGATATCCATCCACAGCAAGCACATTTCTAACTCGTAACCGCTGCGGCTGCTTCGGCTGGCGTGGTCGCCGCTACTGCTTTGGCCTTCTTTTGGCGGCTGTTCTCCCCCTCTCCTCCTCCTCCCCCTCACCACGTGCGCGCTTCTTCTTCTTGGCTGGCCGTTCCCCATTGTCAAACACATACAACGGCAAGTGCGAGCTATCGAAAGAAAAAAAAAAAGAACGAAAGAAAAAAAGAAGAAAAGAGAGAGACGAAAAAAGTAGCCTTGCCTCGCTCCTGCGACCAGAGGGAATCCCCCCTAACAACGTACTGCTTAATGTGCCGCCCGAGATGCCCATCGTGGCTGCATCAAACTGATCCCATTGCTTGACGGTATCAGTAAAGAACTGGGTCGAGTAGTACAAATTGAGTTGTCGGCGCTCGGCAGGGTTGTTGGCTAGTGCACAAGAGGTTAGTACCAGTATGGTCCGGCGGCGGGGGGGGGGGGGGGGGGTCAGGGGTCAAGGACAAGCACACATACGGTCTTTAGGACGGATGGCCAGGCCAATAAAAGTTGGTGGTCCAGGTGGTTTGGGTGCCGTCTGCGTCATCCTGCTTCTGGTCGCTTCGGTATATTCCTCAGGGGTCTTACCCTCCGTCACGGCCGGTGTCTCTTTCGACCGTTCTCCACCGCGGGCGGGCGGGATGATTCCGTGAGTGACCTGTTCCCGCTCCTCGTCACTGACGGTCTTGTACGCCTTGTCAAACCCCTTGACGTACGGATGGGCACTTGGACATCCGGAACCGTCTCGAGCCGCATGACCAGCTGACGCAATTTGCTCTCCACCGTGCCTTCCACTTGAGCTGCGTATCGGCCGAGTTGCTGGACGCGGTAATCATAAGGTAATACTTATACCGCATGAAGAAATTGCCCTTAGTAAACAAGTCTGCCCACTGCCCCTTTCCCTCGGCAATCCGCTTGAAGGTTTGGTCGCCCTCTTTAAACGCTTCGGTCAAGACGGTCTGCGTCGAGTGGCTCACATTGTGGGTCGCACACATCGAAGGGAACGCGGCGTGATGATTGGCATGCGGTGGTTCCGGTCGCCGTGGGAAGTCTGCAAGGGAGGACAAGGGAGTTAGTTGGGTAGGCCGTTTTTTTTTGCCAACCATACACGAGCACGGCAGGAGGGAGGAACACGACGCACCTTTGGGTTCCACACGCGGAACTGGGAGGATCCCACTTCGATCGGTTTGAGCAGCACGGGCTGAGGCCAAGCCCATTGGGTAGATGACGAAAAAGCGGCCTACGATCGTCGAGGCCGTAGCATTAGGGTACAATTGGCAAATCCGGGCGGTAAGCATGGCCCATGCCACACCGCCCAAGAAGCCCAAGACGTTGGAGTAGATGGCCTTGCGCTGCGCCCAGAGCTTGATGGTACGCAAGGCAATGTGGAACGTTCGTCACGTCCGGCACGAGACGCAGAATGTCATCGTAACACGAGAGCCACCGAGACTACGAACATCTCGCTCGTCAATGTTCCGAAGCAGGTTGCTGTCCTCCAACACCAAACCATCGTCCACCCGCGACAGCGCCAGCCGAGCAAACGTAAATCAATCTTGACGCCGGAGAACTTGCAGCTGATGACCGGCACGAACGCCTCGGGAACCGGGGTGATGTCGCTCGCTTCCGGTCGGGCACGAAGAATGTCGTAAAGATGCGGAAAAAGTCTTCGCGCTGGACCGACTTGGGCACAACACAGAGCGTATCAATGTCACTCCTCCCAGGACCATGCACGCCGAGACGGTAAGAACCAAAGGTGAAGATCTTGCCGCCTGCCGCACGGGCAAGCGACTCGCTCATGCCCTTCTCGATACAGGCCTTGTACACAAACTCTTTCACCATCCCATCCAGCTTGCCCAAGACCACCTCGCGCAGCCGGCTCTCGGCCGGGCTCTCGAACATGCCCTGGCGATGGAGCTCGGCGACAAGCGCGCCGGTCAGCTGCTTTTCCTGGTCTGTTGGGCCGGCCACAGAGATGGCGGAGTGACACCCAGGAATTTGGTCGTGGATGCCATTGGGGACGCTGCCAAGGAACCAAGAAACGGAGACAGTAGGCGCACTGCGGGGGCAGGCACAGGCAGGCAACACGCAAGCAACAGCAGAAACGGTGGCGGTGGTGATGGCACGCACGCCCAACCACAATCCAGCAGCAGCAGCAGCCATTAGGGGGGGCGTGGCGGGCGTGAGGTAAGCAGTGCCGGCACCTATTCCGCCAAGAGGCGGAACCACGATGCGTCGCCTGGGGCAGGATGGGCGATGCATGATGTCTGATGCATGATGCGTCGCGCTGGGCACACTCGCGCTGGCTCTTGCCGGAAAAGGAGAGTGCGGGGTAGGCACATGAGATCCCAGCAGTAGATAGATAGATAGATCGACAGGCGCACCCATTATCCACCCGCACACTGCCTGCCCGATGGAGCAGATCCAATCGCTCCGGCGAGTTGCCCCCGCCTCCTCCTCCCCCCCACCACCACTGCCCCTCCTCTCCGTCCCCCTTTGGTCTCTCGTGGCGCAGCCAAGGGGGCCTGCGTTTGCCTATTATTATTGTACCGCCTCTCACCTCCCCACCACTATCTCCCGCGTGGGGGGCGCGTACGTCCACCACTCCAACCCGACTCCACCTCAATCAGCCGCATGAGCACCATGCCCAGTGGGGCGCACCGGGAGGGCAAGTATGCCATCATGGCACTGCTGCCTTGCTCCGTGCGTGCCCCAGGCGCCGACTCTCTGTCTGGGGCGCTGGGTCACCATCCGCTCCGCTTGCCCCCCCCTCGGGTCCATGCCATCAACACCCCATCTGAGGCATACACACTGGTCGGCCCTCTCCCCTTTCGATGCAGTGGACTATGACGAGGAGGATGAAGACGGGTCCAACCCGGAAGCGGCCCAGATGCTTCGGTTGGAACAAAGTTTCTGTTCGTTAAGCCAGAACGGCGAGGATGAAGATCTAGCCGTGTCCAGCGGGATGGAACAGCCAGACCAACAGGGACAACTCATCTTCCACTGCCTCCCACCGGAACAGACCGTCGTGGTCTGTTGTAATCCCCTCCGAGTCTGTGGTCCACGATCGGCAAGCCTGGGCACGTTCGACTCGTCCTGTCCTGGGCGGGATGATGGCTCTGGATGGGAACCTGAGCGGATCCCATCCCCAGAGCCTGTACCTGCACCTACCGTCCAAGCGAATTTGCCTTCGGCCGTACCTACTGGACCTCACGCTGGATCCTCCCCACCTCATGGTACGAGCACGACGGATCTTGTTTCTCTTTCGAGTAGGGGGATGGGCAAGACCTCCGTTTCGGGGTGTCACCGTTCTGCTTCTGAGTCGGCACCAGAGTCAGAATTCGAGTCCGTGCCAATGTCAGTGTGCGTGTCGGATCGGACGGATTCGTCCTTGGGAAGGAACGACTGGGAAACCTCCACGGTAGGGAACAACAGCTTTTTCTCAGCTCTGTCTGAGCAAGATCTTGAAGGAGAAGGTTCGATCAGCTTTCCCCAATTTGTTTCGGCCCAGCCAATCGCCACTCTACCGGTTCCATCCTTGCGCGTCCACGACCACTTTCTTCGCGCACCTCGGGCTTTCCACCTACCCGTAGGCAAACTGGACGAACCCCTAAGGTCTCACTTGTCCCGCCCCGTTGTGCCCCCTCGCAGAGGAAGACAAGTTTGTCTATACCTTCTCCCTCGGGCGAAGCACGTCCTGACATTCCCACCTCCCCCACGGTGCTGGACCGGGGGCGGTATACCTCGCGCGCTGTTCAAGCACCCCGGCGCCCGCCTACATTGATCCTCCCTCCCCAGGAGGGGCAGACGCGGGAACGGTATCCCACGCTCGCCACGCTCTTCCCCAACTACAACCCGGCGCACACGACAGAGCGGATGCGGACCCCCAAAGAACGTGGGCAGTGCTCCTCGTCCCAGGTCGGCCACCGAAGTAGTAGATCAAGACGGATTGTGAGTATCAATGGCCAACCCGTTATACCGGTCCCGCCCCCTCCCTTGGATCCGGATCCCGTTCAGCCCATCCCGTCCGACTCCAAGCACAACTGCGTCTCTCCCTTGGAGATCGACACTAATACCTCTCATCCCCTGTTTCAGGATCCCGTTTGCGCTTCTGCGCCTACCGATCCCGCCGAGCCGAGCCTGTCGGCTGTGCAGGAGACTGGCCCTGCTTCGGGAGGCGATTGCATGTGCACAGGAGAAGTGGAGATTCTGGAGGCTGCCGAGCAAGCTCGCGCTCAGCGTCCGCGCATGCGCAACGCACTCTGGACAACCTGGCGCTCCACCCACACTAAATCGGATGTGCAACGTAAGAAGGAATCGCGGTGGGGAGTGACCCTGCTTCCTGTGATAACAAGAGATATTAACCTGTACGAACCGACGCGACCTGATGCCCAGGGAAACGTGCCATAATAAGGTCACCGTTAGTGGTGCGAGACCCCCCCAACCGAGAAGCAAGAAAAGAAGTCGGGTCTTGCACTCCCGTTCGGTTTCTTGCTTTGTACTGTGCACGCGTGGGCTCGTGCATCGGGATGTGCGAATTCCCCAAGGGACGATTGGCGTCTTGATCTCCCTCCCCGCACACACGGCACATGAATGATGTGTGGGCGAGAGTAAAGGCTTTGCCAAGAATGTATGTACCGATGATTAGTGTACCCGTGAAGAAAATGTTGCCTTTGTATATGATGTCTTTTGGAAATCTGATCTGTGTTCTACCTCCCCCCACTCACACGTGGCGTCTATCTGACGGCTGCGGAACGGCGACGTTCGAGAAGAGGGTGGATTACTGACACCAAGCATGTAGCCGGATTCTCTTGGATGAAACCGTCGGGGCTAGACAAGGGAGACCAAGGTGCTGTCAGAGGCAGGGGAAATGGCAAGACCATTCTTCGTGGGAGGAAACAAGAGGGAAACAAGAGGCAGCAGGCAGGTACCGCCACCGCGACGGACCAAACCATGTTGACCAACATGAAAGGAGTCGGCCTCGGTGCGATGCTGATCTCCGTAGCGTAGGTCCGATACCGCATCTGGGCTGCGACACTCGCCTTCCGAGCTACGGCCTAGAGAAGATCAACGCAGTTAGACTGCTGCGCATCCACAGGTAGCAACGAAGGTGCTGCTCGAGAATCTGGTTCACCCTCTGTGTCTGTCTGTCTGATTGGCTGTCACGCGCGTGTCACGGTCATACAGCGTACTTCGGCTCGTGTATCCAGGATGGCGTCACTGCACAGGTCCGCTAACAGGGGCTCGTGACGCGTGACGCGTGAAGCTTGAAGCTTGAAGGTGCCATGAGTACTGAGTGGAACGCCACCGCAGCCACCGCACGAGCGACAGGCTGTGTGACGTAGATAGATAGCTTGCCCAGCTGGCGCAGTGGGCCCCATATTGCACTGGGGGCGCAGCGGGCAGCTCGCGCGAGCGCGCGACCTCCCCCTTGCGGTCCTTCTCTTTGTCCCTCCTGTGGGGCGACCACCACTCCGTCCTCTCCGCACCACCCCATTCCATTCTTCTTTACAGGCGACCCCTCGTATCGTCTGGTCTGCTGCCCACGACACCCGGCGAGCGTGTGCGGGCGCGAAGTCCACGACGCAAGAGCTGCCCGCGCAGCGTTTTACTAACCCACGTGGGCCGGCGGACTCCCGTGGCAACCGACGTCATGGTCTCGCAGAGCGAACTGCTCACCGGTGACCTCACCGGCCGTCGCTCCTGTCCTAGCCGCTACGTACTCCCGTCGTTCCTACTTGTTCCTGCTGTCCTTACTTTTGCTCCTCTTGTTTATAGAGTCCCATCACAACCATCCCATCCAGCCCATCCAGCCCATCCATTCCCATCCCATCCGACTCCCATCCGACTCCCATCCGACTCCCATCCGACCCCCATCTCGCATCATGCTTCGTTCCGACGCCAAATGTGCTGCCTCGCCCCCCCCCTACACCAAGTTCGCGTCGCGCTCCCACCCACCCCCATCGGCCTCTTCCCCGCCTGGGCGCAGCACCGCGAGCCGCAGCGCATCAAGCTTTCGGGCAAGGTGGCGTTTTCCTCCAAGCTCTATGCGACAGACCAGGCCACCCGCGCCCCCGTGCTGCAGTGGAAGAGCGTGTCGCACGAGTACACGGCTGTGTTCCGCGCGGGCGAGTACCTGGTGCAAGACACGCGCACCCACGCGCCCCTGCTCATCGCGCGCCAGAGCAAGGCCAGTCTGGCCGGGATCGAGGGTAACTGGGTCCTGTCGGATCCCCGCACGGGCGATGTGCTCTGCGAACTGAGCCGACCTTACTTTACCCTTTTCAACTCGCGCGACATGAGCGTTACCTTTCGTAACTGGGCCCAGTGTCCCGCTGGCGCCTCCCCCTCTTCTTCTTCTTATTCCTCCTCGGCCCCGCCCCCCACACAAACGTACAAACTGCACCGACACCACTTTTCGGGTCTGTGGGAGTTCCTAGCCCCCGACGACACGGTTGTTGCGTCGATCCAAGAACCTGTCTTTGGCAACCGAGCTGTCGTAACTGGTTCGTCCTCCTTCCTCCACTTCTCCTCTCCTGCCCTCCTTTCCACCACCCCTCGTCCTTACTAACACTGCCTTCGTTTGGTCATACAGTACCACCCTATGTGGATACCGTCTTTATAACCACGCTAGCCATGATTGCACGCCAAGAAGATATTATTTACAAGAAAAAATGCAACAACTGAACAACTGACCTCGTGGTGATCCGGTGATAGAGCGCTGTGCTCCTGCTCTGTCCTTCGTGGGGTGACCTTCTCTTTCCGTCTCCTTTCTGTTCTGCTCCGCCCTGAGCAGTGCTTCTTCCTGCGGAACGATGCCTTTGGTCGCACTCACCTACTGTGGGGGTCTGTCGGGGCAAGCGGAGAAGGAAGGAAGCAACGGGCCGTGTGGGGATGGCGACGGGAGGTTTCTTTTTTTTTGGCGAAGTATACCCGGCCGCGTCACGCATCACGGGCCTCTCTCTGCCTATAAGACGGACCTCAACCTCGTTTCATCTGCCTCTCTCGGGTACGCATCGTCCCCTAGGCATACTGTATTCGCATTTACCCAGTTGTGTTGCGTCTGGTCGTGCTGAATCTGGGGATCGCGCCTAGCCGGCCTACTACTGTGTACCACCCAAGGTACCAAAAGGCCACGACTACGCCTTGTTGCCCGTTTCTTTTTCTTTTTTCGTTACCGGTACGGCGATAGACTACCTACCTTTCCATTCTCTTGGACAATACAACACTCAGAAGCCTATACGATATCGATACGACGCCTCAACTGTACGGTCTACTATGCATCTCCACCTTCTTTGAAGCGAAGGTTCAATCATTTAATTTGATGCAGTGTAGCGTGGGGTGGATATGAGAGAGATGCGAGATGAGAGGGACCGACGGGGATGAGGGAGAATGATGAGGGAAGAGGAGGGGGATGATCGATGAGAAAGTATGCCCGTTGGGAGCCATCAACTGCCGGACGGGGGGAGATCACGCACTGCTCGACTCTTTCCAAGACGCGATGGCGGTGCGCACGAAATGGTGGTTCTTACGAAAAACAGGAATTGATGCCTATTTACTCTAATTAATGCGAGATTGACAGGACAAGGGCCCGAGACACAGTAAGAGAAAGGAAGACAGAACCCAACAGGTAATTATACAGAGAGTTACGTGCCTACATACTAAAGTGGCTCTGAGGACGAGATCTGAGATCTGAGAGGAGATATACATATAAGAGACGTCGTCGACGTCATCTGTAAGCCATCGCTCTTCAGGAGACACACATCCACTGCGCACAGACGGGAAGATGCTCCACCTTCTGATTCCATCTCATCGCCTCCTTACGCTTGTACGTGGATGTAACGGTGTGGCCTCCCGGGCGGTGACAACCTCGCCCGACGGGGGCACAAGGGGCCGGCCTTCTGGCTCGCCAGGCAAGGGGACCAGTTGCAGGCCCGAAGCACGAGCTTCGTACCCAAGGGATGTCCTCCCCTCTGCCTTCCTAGCGATAGCGTTCCTAAGCTGAGTCCTGGAGAAGGTGGCGCTGAGGGTGGACGTAGGACAAGACGATTGGTCGCTTGCCTCTATGCATTCCTAGTACAGAGCGGGTCTTTATATAGGCAGGCAAAGGCCCACAGGTTGTACAATAGGCAAGCGGCCTAACTGTGGTCTGTTGGAGACCACGCGGCTGATAGCTCCCGTCGATCCGCAAACGCGAAACATCGGCCATCGAACCGATTAGAAGCCAAGAGCGAACGATAAGCAGCGGCGGCGCCAACGGGTTATTTCCGGTGACTGTGCTGTGCATCGCCCCGTGACAGTGAATGTCGTTCGCGTTATACTAGATGAATCATAATGATCGATGATCCTGGTTCCCCAGCGACGCCCTAAGCGCAGTTATGCAGTGGCGACGGGAAAAGAAGCGATCACTGAGGAAGCCGAGGAAAGTAAAAAGGAAGACGATGAGAAAAGAGTGCCATCAGGGGACGTATGTGGAACTTGCATGGTGTCCGGATACGCAAAAGCATCAAAGTGTTCTTGGAGGTGGCTGGCACTCAGACCTCATTGTTGCGCAACAAATCCGGGTCCTGCATCATCTCCATCATTTCTTCTTCCTTCGTGGGATGGGGTTCATCGTGAAGATGAAGTAACATCCACTTCCGCGCTGCCGCTTAAGCTGACGAGCCCTCTCTGCCGCCTCGATTTCTGGAGTTGTCCAGCCTTGACGAGCTCTTCGACCAGGACTTTGAGTCGTTCACCAGCGACTTGTGGCAAACGGTTTCCGAGTCTGGCTCGAATAACCGCGTGCTTCTTCGATGGAGACCGCAGGAGTGCTGCCGTCACCGCCAAGCCCAGAAGAAATCTCAGCCACGGCATCGCCAGACGCAGGACCAAGTTGGGCATGGTCCTGACGGAGAGGGAAGAGCGACTGGAGCTCCTTGTTCGGGTTCATGCTGAATGTGTGCGGCGGCCGGGGGATGGAAAAGCGATTGTGCAATATGGGCTTCGGAAGAGAGACCGAGCTTCTCTCTGTCGTAAGCGCGTGAACAGCACGGGAGGGGGGCGGGATACGTTGGTGGGGTTTGGTCTCAGGATCTGGTTGGTGGCAACGGTGCTTTAATTAACAGTGGCATGGCGGCGGGTGGTGGCAAGGTGAGCGAGGTGAGTAGACCTTGATCCATTGCTCCAGCCATATACTGTTGGACTCTCTCTGTCATTGCATGCCATCATGCATGTCGCCCTCTTTCGCGGTACAGTCCTCTTTTTGCTATCAATCTTTTGTCCAATTTGACTAGCGACATACATAAGTATCCCACGCCCACATGGCACTATTATAGCCCCTGTATATACATAAGGTGTGGCATGAGGAGGGCATGACGCACCCACCACCCCCCATTGCCGTAAATTGCCAGTGCCAAGCCTTCCTCAATCCCAGGTTTTCTATACAAAATCCTCTGGGTTATTCATCAGTACTTATCCTCTCAGATCTCATGCCCGCTCGCCAGGATGGGGAGAGTATCCTCTTCATACCGACCTCGTGCCGCGGCCTGGTTGCAGTTGGCACAACAGGCCCTGGTGAGACTTCCCCTCTTTCTACTCTCACCCCCTCTCGCCACCGCGGGTGACGCTTTGGCGGCTGTGACGCTACTCCGCGTCCAGTATTCTCATTCTCCGCGCCTCGATCCTCCCTATAGGGCTGTGAATATTTGGACTCCCTAGCCCCACATCATGAATGCTTTTGCGGCCACATCGTATCCTCCTCATATCGGGGATTATCTCTCGCTCCGCTGCAATGGCGCAGCCGTCTTTCGCTCCTTTATTGCATCCTTATCATTGACAGAGCTTAAGGCTGGGACAGGGAAACGCTACGACGCCCAACCGACCTGTGCATCTTGCGTGTGCTGCGACGCAGCCAAGCTCGCGCTAGGATATACAAGACATGGAAAGAGCACAGGACGGATGGCGTCATCGTGTAATGGAGCTGTATTATATCTCGGGCGTTTTGCTTTGTGACGCGTGAAGTCACCCTTGAAGTGTATATATATAGTCACGCGTGACCCCTCCGACTGGCTGCGGTGCGCCACAGACCAACACGAGCAACACACGCTTAGGTACGACACTGGACTGCGGAGCTGTGTTCTGCTGCGGTCGGCCGAGTGGGCGGAGCAGGGCCAACCAGAGCCACACACCCAGGGGAGAGCCGAGGAAGACACAAGGGACCCGTCAGCATGCTGCCTGGTCCGAGAGCTGCCCGCCAGGCAACAAAACCTGAAACCAGCGCGATCACACTGTGGTGCAAAACGCAGTGGTATGCTGCCTCCGGCCTGGACCTTTAGACTTTAGACTTTAACGTGAGAAATCTGCCCTGGCGGTGCGGGGTGGCCGGTGGCCGGTGGAGCGAGAGAAGCAGGAGTGGGCCCAACGCAAAGTCCGGCGGGGTGTTGCGCTGCAGGGGGGCAGGACGGGGGTGTCTGCTGTGCACACCAACAGCCAAGGGACGATAATAGTATCCTTCGCCGTTGTTGGTACAACAATTGTACCAGGCATTCGTATTGCTGTGCGGACATATTCTGAGGGGGCGCGCGGATGGTTGGGAGAGGACACCGAAAATGGTCTGGGTGAGCATCGCTATTCCTATATGCTAGTTCCCTTCTCTCGGCACTTCTATGTTCCCACATAGCCACGTGCCCGGAGCGACTTTGCTGCGACGAGAGCAGCTGCAGAACGCGACTGAGTCTCAGTACTGATCCACTATGGTCCGTGCACGCCCCCAACTCCCCCTCTTTCTATTGCTCGTAACAAAAACTGCCATGGAACTGATCTCTATAGCGAAAACAGCATATATATACCACCCCCCAGCCCCCCCCTTCTGCCTTCTTTCTCCCACCACCCCATCGCCTTCCCTCTCCCGCTCTCCCACCTCAACATCCACGCTTTCTCAACCATTCACCATGGGTCTCGACAACTACAACACTGTCCAGAGCTACGACGGCTCGGAGGGCCACAAGGCCAAGCTTCGTACGTCCTGCTTCTTCCCTCTGTCGAGTACTCTACTGTCTTTCTTTGCATCCTTGCCATTTTTCTCACACAACCGTCCCTATTTTAGTCACCAGGTGCTGGGCGGTGCAGTTGGCTACGAGGCTCTCAAGGCCTACAACGACCACAAGGCCAAGAACGGTGAGCCGGCCGACCACGCCCAGGCCAAGCAGATCCTTGCCGGCCTTGTCTCGGCTGGTCTGACCCGCGTTGTGGAGACCAAGGGTCTTGACTTTGTCGACAAAGAGAAGGCCAAACGCCACGCTGAGCAGCAAGCCTTCAGCGAGGCCGGCCTTCAGTAAGCTGATCCATGTGATTGTGCCCCCCTTTTGGCTTTCGTTGTATTGCCTCTAGGGACGCTTTCTCTATGATGATGGCCTTCTCCATTTGTGGCTCGAACCATACCACCTGTTCCCCAATCGATCTCCATTGGAAGCAAAGATGTATTGATATCGCAGTAGAAGGTCTAGTAGGAAGCGGAAAACGAAAAGCACTCTAGCATGGTAGCGCTACGGACGCACACATCAATCAGCCTTTGATGAAGCAGCTATTTCTATGGGCTTTTTCTGATAGAGTTCCCATGAGACGAGGACCGCCAGGCCTCTGTTGAGCGCTGACAGCCTGTGGTGTGGTTCACCAAGATCGGTAGGCTCACAGACCCCCAGCGCAACCTACCCAACCTGTGTGATGGTTGCAACCGCATATGGTGCAAGTTATATTGAAGGTGATGGGGGACCAGCAATGGCAAGAAGAATCATGTGCTTGCCCTTCCCCGGCGTACTCATACAGTGATGGGCATCCAGCTTTCGTGAATACATCTAAAAAGGTCTACATATGGCCCGTTAACAGGCCAATAAGTTCAGTTGCAACAAAAAGAGATAGAATGTGCGCAACCTAGAGATGAACAGTTGGCTTCTCGCTGACCGTCTCAGCTATCCAACCGGCGACCACACTTGCCACATTGTCCGGCTGCATCTGCGGCAACATGTGGCCCGAATCAGCAAACACAGCGGCTTCTCCTTTGATATGGAAGCGTGCCCGTAGTTCCTCCCATCTGGAAATGTACTGGGTTGGCACTTCGGCCACCTTGTGCTCAATCAGCTGGGATCGTAGCCTTTCCCCATCCCTCCGTTGTTCCGACACGGGAACTGCATCGGCGTTACCAATAACAACGCGCATGCGCTGGTAGTACGGCATGGTCAAGCCGTACAGCTGGTACTCGGTCGCAAAAGCGGTGAAGGTGCGACCCTTACGATTTGGGGGGGGAGCATAGCGTTCCCAATAGTGGGCAAAGGAACCCGAAAAGAGAGCAAGGAAATGGCCCATGCCGCCAGCTCCGATGGAGGCAAAGACAGAGAAGCTTCCGAGTACTTCGCTGTACTCAGTCCCACTGGTGCATCGGGGTCTTTCCACCGGCCCGGAATGCTCCCATCCGCCCTGGGGAGAGGAACCAACGCATGCTCCACAAATAAGTCCCGTACTGTGGCATCCCAACTCCCGTAGAACGACGACTGGATTAGCGAATCTCGCGCTGCCGCAAGGGAAGGCCAAGTGTCCCGTCTGCGCACCGTTATGCTAGCCCGCGCCGGCTCATTCACATACAAAAGAGGTGATTCCCAAAAAACTACCGCTCCGCGGGGCACTTCTGACCCATCTGGTCCAACTACCGGTGAAAGACCCTCGACGGAGAAGACAGGAGGGTGGGGCAGCGGTGGGTCAAGCATTGAGCGTGTCGATCAGCTCAGGGTGCGTATTGGCTACCATGGCGGAAAGACATGCTCCCAAGCTGTGTCCAATCAGGATGACGCGAACGGGCTGGGCGTCATCCTCGGCACGCGGAAGGACGTCCCCTACCTCCTGACCAGGACGGGAGGCGGGAAGGTAGTGTTTGATCAACTGAATCAGATCTCTGGTCAAATCGGGCCAAACGTTGACTGAGAAAAGGTGTCCAGGTCAGTATTTCTTCTTTGCTCCTCACGAACAGGTCTCAAGGTACGAAGAGGGCAATGAAAGAGCACGTACGCCCAGCCCCAATGCCATGCCGATTGAGCGAGGCACATTCGCCCATGTCGATCCCATCAAGGGACCAAATCATCAACAACAATGTCGGACGGAAGCCTGGCCAGCAGGCAGCTAGGAATGGTTCAAACGTCTGCTCGGGATGAATCCTGATTAGTTTACCCGCGCTTGCGTTTCAGGAGAAAGGGGGCAGAGGGGAAGAGGGGGAGATGGACTCACCTCCTTGTGGAGCCCATTGGCATGGGCCATTACGAGGGTAACATGCTGGGCACCTGGCTGCTCCGCACCGCCTGGATGGTCTGGTACAATGCGCTCGACCACAGACCAAAGTTGTCGCTCTTGAGTTGTGATGCGCTCCTGGATCACTTGATTACTGTACTCCTCCGTGATAAGAACGTTGCAGACCGAAGCATCAATCACTTGTGGCACCATCTCTTCCCACGCCGCCGCCGCACCGGTCTTGGACAGACCCGGGGGCGGGATGGGATGGCCTGCGGGGGTGGTGCCGGTGGGCAAGATGCGCGCAGGCAGCAGGAAAGGTGTGGGAGCGCGCGGTCCAGACCACACCATCGGATACGGAACGCCGTCCGAGCCGCCGAGAGTTGACCGCCTGGAAGAAGGTGCAGCGGCGGCGCCAAGGCGTCCGCCGCTGTGGCTGGCACCTGCCACCGCTGGGGGCGGGCGGGAGCATCCGTGGCGGGGGGACGAGGGGGAGGAGCAGCCGCGCTGGATCGGTCGCAGCGGCCTGGAGGGCCTCCTTGGCCAGCACGGACGCCGTCATGGTGGCCGTGACGCCGGAAGGAGGCCGCCGACTTGTACGCAACGTCACGCCACGTCCCCTGACGACGTCGATGGCCAACGGCAGCGTTGGGGACGTGAAAGGCAAAACTAATTAGCCCAACCCATTCCGCCGGGGCTTGGATTAATGATTGCCGACACCGCACTAGTGCCGGGAGGCACAACCGGGCCATTACCTCAGCCGGTCCCGGTGGCCGCTCTATTCAGGACAGGTTTCACCATCTCACATGTACCCCCACATGGTGCGAGCACCTGAGCCCACCAAGACCCATCACGCTACGCCGGTGTGCGTTAATTGGAAACGACAGGCCTCAGTCGATAGACCTGCAGGAGGTTCCTATGGTTTCCTAAACGGCTTTGCACCAGCAAGCTACAGACGCCGGTTTTGGAGGCCGGTTAGGCGCCGCGATTCTTCTTCGCTTCCCAAGCTTGAGCTTGTAAATGTTACCCCACTATATATAAAAGGCATCCGTTCCAGAACCACGCGGACCCTGAGTCACAAGTGATGTTATTAGCCATAGGGTGGCTCTCGTACTTTGGACAATGTCCCTTGAGTTCCTCCTCAGGCCTGGGAGTTCCATTGTCTTCTCTCTCCCGTTTTCCTCCTTGTCTTGCATTAGCCCCCTGATGGTGACCCCTGCTTGATGATCCTCTGCAGGCGTTGCTGTTTCGCTTATTAGATTACCACCACCACCGTGTGATTCGATTACCCTCGAGGGCCATCAGGACCCCAGGTCTCATCACGTGGGCCGGCTTTTCCTTCCTTCCGAGCTCGCACGTCTCGGGATGAGTTGTAGAAGTTTATGAGTCCAATACGACTTTTTTCAGGGCTCACACTGTCCACAGTGGTAGGAGCGAGGCCGACAAAGAGAGGGTCGTTTTGGCAACAAGTTTTTGGACGAAATAATAATAGGAACAGCAGAACGGCGGACGTTGGAACGGTTGCCCATTAGCACCCAAACCAGGCCGTCGGTTCGATGGCACTCTAGTGCCTATAAGAATGCCCAGACCAACTGGGCAAATTAAAAAACCACCAGTGTGTTAGGGAAGGACAAAACAATGGTATAAATCTTTGCTTCTCAACTCCCAAAACTTCTTTGGTTCCTAATACATCAACATTCAACACTACTAATACAGGCACTTCTTCTCGGCGATCCCTCCCTGGCCATGATATAGGGGTCCTATAAGTCGGTTCACACACCTATACAGAAGAGCACACGATATAGAAATGATTTCTGATTGATTGGATCTTAAGAAGAGTATGTGAAAAAACAGATTTGTTTGTATTCTTTGTGGAATCCGTGGGGATTTTTTCGATAGAAACGCAGATAGCAGTTGCTGTGCACACCTTCGAAAAGTGCCACCGGGTTGTGGTAAAATGGATATAAAAGGAAAGCAATGGCCAGTGCAACCCCACGCGCGCAAGATAAAGAGATCCGTGAACGCAGTGGGAAAGCGTGTTAAAAGCACGGGACATGTACGTTGCCCCTTTCTCGGTGCTGGGCACTAGATAAAGACAGAGTAAATGTCCAATGCCTGGTACGGCGTCAAAATCAGTGGGAGAAATGCTGGCCAGTAGCCAGATGGATCTCCCCGTGGTGGTTGAGGATGATGAGGGCAGAAGATGGAAAACTTGTTGTCGAACAGATCATTGAGAGATAATCATTGCAGAGGATGTGACTCTGCGCCACCGGAAGGCGAGCGAGATATATGGTAGTCAATCCCGCTCTGAGAAACAAGCCCTCTAAAAGGGGCGCGGGGTAGAGTCCATCCCCCAAATCAGTTGATATCTAATTGTTTCGGAAAAACGTCAGAATGAACCCTCTCTCTCTCACCTCGCTCGGCAAACCCGTCGGAGCAGAGACCAAACTTTCCCAGAAGATCGCCTGACGCAAGAGTTCTTTGAAAGTGGGACTTTGGCTGAACGGACCGGGTTGACCACCCGAGTAATCCCCAGGCGTAGCATTCGCCCCCACATTTGGGCTCCCACTGTAATCAGAGTACTGAACCCCAGGAGTGAATGCGGCACTGCTAAGGTTCGATTTGACGAGTCGGGTCCGTCAGTCAATGAGGGGGCTCTGTTGAAGTGGGACTACAAGAAAATGTCAATGACCTGTTGGTGTTCAATAACAGTTAAAGAGAGAGACTACAAGGTTGCAACGGTTGCAAAAGACAGTCTGGGGCGGAGGACGTGAGCATCCAATCCGGCACATGGCCCGATTCTCCTCGGCATTGGATCCATAAATGTACGAGCCAGGGATCGTCTTCCGCGCGAGTTCCGCTACATCATCAACCCAAGCGCGAACGTGTTCGTCCTTGGGCATGGCGATGTATTGCACCATGGCTTGAAAGTCAGTGAAGCACTGGCGTGCGGTCGATTCATCCACCACTTCGTTCCCCGATGAGTGGACTTGGCCGACGCCGATTTTCCGGATGCTGTCTTTCTGCGCTTGGAACGGGAAGGCTTCGTGTCAAGGATGCCTTGAAGGCCCCACAGGTGTTCTTGGCGAACACCCTTCAGAGCGTCATCACCACCTTTTTCTACATTCGAGGCAAAGGTCTGGATCGGCCAGCATTGAGTGATGATGCGGTCCATCTTCTCCAAATCCTTTTGAGCATAAGCTTCGAAAATTTGGTCCAGCCCGACCGTGTGCGGGTGTTTCTGAACCAAATGTCAACCGACTCGATCGATGTGGCAGGCTTTTTCCCGTGACTGTGCAGTCTGTTCAATGCTCCACCTTCCAATCCCGTCTCACCGCCTCCGTTTGTACTTTGAATGTTGTTCGGGGCGGTGGAATCCGGGCCCTTCGTAAACTCCATCTTTTCTTCCTCGTGGGATAGGGATTCTGAAGATGCAGTAACGTCCACTCCCCTCTGCCGCTGCTGCTGATGAGCCGCCTCGGCCGCCTCGATTTCTGAGGGTTGTCCAACATTATTGAGCTTTTGTACCAGGCCGTGGGGTCCATATTCGGAGACTTGTGGCAAACGCTTTCCGAGTCTGGCTCGAATGAGACGGGCTTCTTGTTCAACGAAGGCCCCAGTCGGGCTGCCGTTTGGGCCAAGGGATTCTTGTTCAACGGAGACCCCGGTCGGGGTGCCGTTTGGGCCAAGCCCGAAATCAGCCTTAGGCACGGCATCGCCAGATGCAAGACGAAGTTGGGCAAGCCCCTCAAGGGGAAGAAATGATTGGAACGGGAGCAGGCTCATCAGGTTTGTGCAGACTGTGAGGGGCGGCGGGAGGAATGGAAGGGGTCGGTGAAAAGAGGCTTGGGTAGAGAGACCACGCTCTCTCTGTGGGGGGGTATGCAACAGGGGAAGGGAGGGAGGGGGAGGTTGGTGGGGTTTGATCAGATCTGGACGGCGGGGCACGGGTGCTTTTTATTAACGGTGGCGGGGGGGGGCGGGTGGCGGCAGGGTGGGCGATGTGTTGAGTAGGCCCTGATCGCCTGCCCCAGCCATATACTGTTACGGTTTCTGCCTTCATCGCACTACAGTCCTAGAGGTTTGCTATCAATATATGCACTATGACTTCCACCGTATATGTAACCCCCACACCCACATTGTACGTCGTGTTTTGTACCGTAGCCCCTGGTCCTATTCCTCGCTACAATAGCGCAGCCTTTCTTTCGCTCTCTCTGCATCTCAGATCTCACCGGTCACCGGTCACCATTGAATCCTCTCTCTCTTCTGCATCCATATCATTGACAGAGCTTAAGGCTGGGACAGGGGGGAAATGTATTTGAAAAAAACAGGTTATCTTGACGGCATTATCCGACTGTTGCCAAGGTCGGTGGGGTAAAAGCTTAAAGGCCGATCCGATGCTGTCGTGGGAACGTCGAAGCACTGTCACAAGTTATCTTGACGAGACACAACCCATCAACACGCGTGTGGTGGTAGTAGTCGGTGCCGATGGAGATGGCGGGGCTGACATGTGACATGATGGAGTTTGACGCGTTTTACAGGTCCTACGGCATCTGTATCTGGCGTGTAACGCCACGCCCATCACCTACTCTCGTGGCAGCAGGAAAGAGCGCGGAAGCTGCACGAACAAGAAATGACTTGAGTTTGCAACTCAACTCAACTGTAGTTTCCTGTCAAGGAAAGTGACACCTCGATGCAGCGCATGTTTCGTGTTACAGTATGAGAGATAATCGATGAAGCTTGAAGCTTGAAGCTAGAAGTTGTTCCTTCCGGGTTGGAAACCATTTGCTCGTGGAGGTAAACGTCATGGCAATTAGGACGCACCAGGATGCAATGAGAAGGAGTGGTAGAGGAGGTGGCTTGGACCCTGCACATTGCAACCAGTTCGAACGTACCCACCCGAGCCACTCGTCCGTCCCGCTATATTACGTCGAGGGTGAGGCAATGATACGTGAGTTCGCCTTCGGGGCGGTAGAGTATCATGGGCTCACCGTCGGTGCCCGTCGTAGGGCTTGATGGTGGTAAAAAATAGAGGAACCAACATATGGGTTTTGAGAAGGGTTGCACGGTGACAAAGGGATGGTGGGGATGTTTTTCCTACCAGCAACTCTCCCCCTCCCCCCATCAGGGCTATATATAGTACCTACGTCGATGAGAAATAAGAGGCCTAAGAACTCTATACGATACAAAAATGGGTTAAGAAATGAGAGCTCCACGATCAGAATACATATCTTGAGCCGAAGATCAGACCGATGAGTAGAGCTCTACGAAACGGGAAGACATAAAAGCAGGTGCAGCAGATGAAGAACTAGAGGCACGGGTGAAGGAAGAAGCGCGGTCCGAGTTTTGAAGGACACTGGTACTACGCTAGTTTGACGCAGTTCGAAGAGACTGGGAACGCAGGCCAGTCAGGATCAACAGTTGATACATTGCTCTCGCAACACTGGGCACAAAATGCTTGCTAAGCTTCCGTCGTAACGTTAAGTTCAAGCGGTTCTGGCGCTGCGGCGGAAATCCGCGGCGTCCCACGTTTATAGTCCCCAGACTGTTTTACTATTCTAACGAGCCTCGATGAGATGAAAGGCCGGGGAAATACTGAGTCGAAGATGAGAGGTCTATGAAATGCGGCATACCTGGAGATGAAGAGTCTCATTACTCATTGCTGACCACGGACGGTCTCAGAATAAAGCGCGTTGGTCATCCTTTTTCACATTCCCTCCGCTCCATCGACGCCACAGACGACAGACCCTCGATTTTCATCCGGGCAGCGGATCCGCTCCGGCACACAGCCGCATAGCTGTCTGTAAATGTCCGGAGGCTTCCCCGCCCCGTCGCTCCCTTCTGCCTAAAAGGACAAACTCCGACGACCCTGGACGATGACGCTTTGTCCTGAGAGTCGGATCCGGTTCTGAGGGACCGCGGCCCCTGTCGTCCGTCAAGCTCGTCAAGCCCAGAGCACGTGGTTATGTGCCGTAGGGTGTGACACTGAGACAACTCAGCACCTATACATCTTCATGTGCTTCATGAGTCATGCATCATGCACATGCAGCATGGGGCGGAGGCGAGCCAGGTTCTCAGGTATAATACTTGTTGCTCTCAGCCTCTTCCCACGCTGCCTGTCGAGTTTGTGACAATGTTTCGCGGTGTCAGACGCGCTCGGTGCCCCTGTCGTATACTCCTAGTCTCCCGAATGACCGGTGACCACACTAGGTATACTGCTCTGTCTATCCTGAGGCCTGAGTCCTGAGGAGAGGGAAAGGACAAAAGGGTGCATCCCTCCTCCATAATCGATAATCATTAATCACAAGAGAAGCGGACTTCCAGCACAAGGGGTATACAAGGCTCCTCCTGTCCATTTGGACCCCCCCAGAGTACTGGGTGTGTTCCCGCATGGTTCCTTTTTTGTTGATATGGGGATTACAGCCTATGCAAGTAATGGTATAAGAAACGCCAAAGCCACAGCCAAGACAAAGTGGGGCGCGTATACAGCAACAACTAACTCGTCACGAGAACACGCTTCTTCCTTCGAGATGCAGACATGGGTAAAGAGCATACTGTGCTTTTTCCCCTCGCCTTCCATCAAGAAGGTATAGTGTATCTGCTCACACCATGCGTAATATCGGCCAACGCACGGGCCCTTCCCAATCCTGCCAGCACCCGTTTAGTAGTCGTTTCAGAACAAGTCAACCGTGCCACAGACCACTCTGCACCGGTTTAATCCTTTCTGTTTTGGGTCCAGAGTGACTTCTATTATTATACCAATGTACCGAGAGATAGAGCGCCACCGCCTTCTCCCCTAGGTTGGATATGCCCTCGATGACTTTTTCCCACCCGGTACTCAGTAATACTCAGTAATACTCAGTACGTTAACACTAACATATGACCTGTCTATATGCAGGGTATATGCTGGGTATCTTTCAGCAATACGTAACGGGTAATGTACCGTTCAACCCCATGTTGTGCCCTGACCGGGTGACCAACTGACCGCACAGTCAGATGGAGATGGCCCCTACTGAGTCTCATGTGTTCAACGTCAACGCGTCAACCAGCCAACGGTCAATCGGTTCAATTGGGCTCAGGCCGGTCCGCCTCTTCTGTAGGCCGATCATCATCATGCATGATACATCATCACACATCACAATGAAGGAATACTGACCGCAGACGCAACGCACGTGGGCCAAGCAGGCAATGTGTTGAGCTGGGTGGCTCGTGCTTTGGCCAATGTCCCTTCAGTTCCTCCTCAGGCGCAGGAGTTCCGCTGTTTTCCCTCTCCTGTTTTTCTCCTTGTCCTGCAGTTTAGCCCCTGATGGCGACTCGCTGCTTGACGTTCCTCTGTAGGCAATGCTGCTTGCCACACCACCACCACCAGTGCGATTGCATCACCCTAGAGGACCATCAGGACTCCAGGTCTCATCACAATGAAGCTAAAGGGATGAGCACAAGATCAACATGAATGGAATGTACGGTGGAGCACAGCTGTGTTACATGTTACAGAGAACACGTCTAGCAAGAGACCTCCAGAAGACCAGCAAGAAAACAAAAAAGGGAACCCGATCCGAGCACCGATGAGATAGATGAATGGACGGAGGGAGTGAGGGAGGGATGGATCAAAAGGCAAAACGCGACTTGGCACGTAACTGGGGCCCCCAGCGTTCCAGTACAAACGGGATGGGTGTCATGAGGATGGCGAGAAAGGCGAGGAGGGAGGAAGCCCAATGGACACCCATGTTGGACAGCATGCCTGGGCGACGAGGGGCAAGCCAGCGCCCGTACCGGACCGCAAGACAGTTTGGGCAGCTAAGCCCGAGGCCGCATTGGCCTGGTACGCCTCCACCACGTACGTGGTCAAGGACAGGAACAGCGCACACACCCCAACCCCAATACACAGGCCACTCAACAGCGGCGCCCACAGCGTCGCCTCCTTATAACTCGCCCAACCAAACCAAAAGAAACTGATGGCCAACGCGGCCGCATACTTTACTGATCGACAAGCGATCTTCCGGTGGTAACTTGGTTTCTCCCCTTGCCTGAGCCGCTGCGAGCTTGCGATTGTACCGGGGCAAAGTGATGGCGGCATACCAAATGATGCAGAGCGTGTTGCCCACGAAAAAGGGTAAGAAGGTCAATCCTTCTTGGAGCGCATTGAGACCATAGATGGTTTGGTACGTCGAGTAAAACTCAAACAAAAGGTACAAGAGTCCATAGCCTGTTGGTTAAGTGGCGAATTGTTCCACAGGTCAGCAAATTTGTTACGGCGGCCCCCCCAAACCCAAAACACACGCAACGTGTACAGCGGGACGGGACTGGAGAGGAGGAGGACGTACCGTAGGCGAGGAAGATGGAAACCGAGAGAAGCATGGGCTCCAAAGCCATCATGACCAATGGCTTAAGCAGCAGTTGGTAGGCAAAGTCCCTCGGTTGAAACTCGATGAGCTCGAGCGGAGCCATGTAGCGTTGGTCGGAATAGGTCTTGCGGAAACGCTGCGCCTTACGAGCCAGTAGGGCCGGCGCATACGTCTCCCGAAGCGTCAACGCCGTAATCACCAGCATCGCACCGCTAAACATGATCGACACGTAAAACGACCAGCGCCACAGCGTACCAGTCACATGGATCGCTCCGGAAACGATGGGCCCCAATGCTGGCCCAGCAGAGGGTGCGAGCGAGAAGGAAACCATGGCATAGCCGCGTGGCTGCCATCGAAAACCACGCCCAAAACCAAAACCAAAACCAAATGGTATCAGTTCCATCACTTCACTGCTACTACTCCAATGGCCCAAAGGCAGAGCAACGTACCTCAGGTTCCCATAAGTCGAATATAATTGCGCCCGCGGTGGTCAACGGGCAGGCGCCAAACACGCCCGTCAGAAATCGAAACACGAGCAGCGAGCCAATATTTTGCGAGAGAGCGCAACCCACGTTGAAGGCGACAAAGCCAACGAGGGCCATAACAGTGGGGGGGTATCGGCCAACTCTCTCTGTAAGCGGTGCCCAGATCAATGGGCCCAAGCAATATCCTGCGACGTAGATCTGTGGCGGCATCATACGATGAAACAGGCAGTGGTCAGTTGCCCGTGGTCAATTGTCCGGGGTCCACACAGTACCTGGCCAATCGGCAACCGGACGCACGGCAACGATAGGCGATACGCACCGAGATGACAAGTGTTCCCACCTCCCTCGAGACATGGAACTTTTGAATGATTTGGTCCATGGTACCCTGCGGGATGGTGGACACAAACGTTGAGTTGAAAACGAGAATACCAGCGAGCGTAGTGACATACACGCTATTTGGTCCACCAGAAGGGGTCAGCACTCAGTTTCCGTTTGTTGAAGCTAAGCCAGGGGAGATGGGAGGGAGGTGTGCCACCAGAGTCAGCGACGCACCGATAGATCATGCCCCAGTTCCGCGGGTTTTCAGGGTCGTCGGACGACTCCCAATGAACGATCACTTGTTCTTTGTCCTCTTGCGACGCAAAGGGGCGTAGGTCCAAGTTCGATCCGTTGGACTGGGCCTCCACGTCGGCGTTAGGGACCTTGTCGAGCTGGGCCTTGGACGGAGACAGGCCCTGATGCTCCTTCTCAGCTTCCCCGCTCAGGGCGCAATGGTGTCATGAGACCGAATCGAGCTTAGCTCCCCGCGACGAGAGGCGACACGGATCAAATCATGGTCATCCTCGTCCAGCTCGTCCCAAGACTCGGGCGGGATGCCAAAGTGAGCATCGTTGTCGTCGTTGGTGGCATTGTTGTTGTTGGTGGTGGTGGTGGTGGCGGTGGTGTCGGTGAGAGGGGTGGGGTTTCGTATTGTGCGGTGGGCGGCAGAGGCCGCCTGTTCAGGCGCAGCAAACATGGAGGCTGACGGCGGCGGCGGAAGGGAGGCGGGAACGGCGAGACGCTGGGGGTGACGGCCTAGGGATAGGAGGGATGGTGGGGGAGCAGGGAGAGAGGAGTGGCGTGTGTGCTAGCCATTATAGCTGCCAGAACGCGATCGTGGGAGGTGCGGTTGCGGCCGGTGGAAACAAGTGGGCGACGAGGCGAAAAAGGTTATGCTGTGTGCTGGCATCTCGGCAGCCGGCGGTGATCTGATCTGTGGTTTCAGGTGGTGGGTGATGGCGTGCTGGACCAACGTGGATACGCGATGGAGGCAGCGAGGGCATAGGCGCGAGGCTGTAGGTAAAGATACATGGCTTCGATCTGCTGCTGAGCGACTGTCGATTAGTCGGTGCCTGTGGCTACCGGCATCCGGTACAAGGCAACGCGGTCGGACTTGGTGCGCTACAAGTATACCAGGGGCAGGGCCCCTGCGTGGCCTGCTTTGCCGCCGGCCTCGTGTGGGGAGGGCGATGGGTCGCCACCATGTTGGGGGCGGTCACCCGGTTGCGCTCCCAGCAGCTGGCAACTCGCAGCGGGCGTACTCGTGCATACTCCCACTGCTCACGCGCTCTCACGCGTCACGAGCCTGGCCTCAGCCTCAGGGGTGACAGTGTGATCAGTGATCGATGGTAAACGTCACCGTCACCGGTCACCGGTCACCCATCCCGTCGGTATCTCCGGCGCGGGAGGGCGCAACGGGCGTTGAGCGCCCGCTGCCCCCGTGCCTCGTCGGTAGAACCCATTCGGGCACTGTGGCGCAGAGCAGCGCAGCGGCAGAGCGGCTGGGGCGCGTGTGCCGTCCCCACAAGGCGGCGCCGCCTGTTGCGCCGCTCCCTCGGCCGCTCCCGGCCGCTCCCGGCCGCTCCCGGCGCCGCTTTTTGGCCGCTGTTGTCACTCGGCCGCTTTTTTTGGCCGCTGTCTCTCAGCCGCTTTCTGGGCCGCTGTCTCTCGGCCGCTCTCCCTTCTAATTGCCTTTTCAGGCCGATGGAGGGGATATAGTCGGTCGTCTGTTGCGGTGGGCCAGGCAGTTGGACTGGCGGCAAATACAGTCTATGGCAGAGAGAAGCACCGGGAGTCAAGACGAGGGCAGAGAGGGAAGCAAAGTCGAGATGGCACGAAGCCGTGTAGGAGTCAGGGGGTAATTGAAGCCAAAAGATGGAGGAGAGGGGACAAGCAACGGATGTCATTGTGCTCGTTATATCCCTTCAACTTCATGCCTCAACCCCCCCTACCGGCTCCAGCTCAAATGCTACTCCCGGACCCCGCCAGTCGGTGTTCCCGGTGACACAAGGATCGAAGATCTCAGTTCCAACGTTGGCCCCCTTTGCCGCGTCTCCGCGCTGCACGTACACGTTCCACTGGGATTGGAGCACCGCCGCCCAGCGCTTCTTGACAACCCACTAAACCCATCCGTCGAACAACACCCCCAGTGCATCACAACACGATTGTAGTCTAAGCAAGATGAACCTTTGACAGGCAATTAGCTCCAGAATCATCACATGTATCACAGAGAACCACAAAGAGACGAAGGAGACTCACCAATATCGCGCTGGCGGTCGAGCCAGCCACGATGGAGCTGGACTAAACTTGGGAGCGAGCTCTTTGATCAGATTGAGCAGACGTGCCTTAGCTTGGAGATTGGATCAGGTCGGATCCGCTACACTGGCCAACCTGGGGACGGGGTTAGGAAGGCAAGGGACGCACATAGGCGCCGCCGGGCTTGCCATCCCGCCTTGGCCCGTGACATCATGCTCCTCTGCACCAAGCGTGTCCTTATGCTTAAAGGAACGGCTTCCCTCTCTTCCAACAGTGGGGAGGGACCAAACTTGGAACGGGGACTGGGCACTTGGATACTCGGCACGCCCCTCCTTCCTTCGAGCGTTGGGCATGCCATCCAAACGGATTCTTGCTCACATGCCCCACTTTCCTTCGAGCGTCGGGATTGCGAGCCACAGTCTCTTCTCCTTCGCACGCCCCTCCTTCCTTCGTTCGTCGGGGGTGCGAGGCAAAGCCATCTTGGGAGCAAGGGAACGGAGGGGGTAGAGGCGCTGCTGGCCCGCCGACCAATTCTCGCTTCTTCTGGGACTTGGGGAGGGTACAAGCTCCGTTGGACCGCCTGTCAACGTTCGCTCACACGAATACAAGGGCTTGGGGTGACTAAAAGGGGATCGGCGCGCACCGCTGGCCGGCCTGCCAGCGTTCGCCCGTCACACATCCTTGGGCTAGGAGCGCAATGATGGGACAAGTGCGTGGGGGGAGAAAAGCAAAATCTCTCCTCCAGCCATGGAAACCCGGTCGGGTATGCCACGCTATTTGACCCTCATTGCGACGGGGAACCCCGGGAAGCGTACCAGATGGTGGAATCGTGTCGGGGCAGAAGGCGGTAGGACAGGAGGAGTCAATTGGGGCTTGCTCTGCTGCCGCTTGACAGCAATTTGACATTTGCCATCGGCGCACGGACCCCAGTCTCTGACATGTGACATGTGACACGCGACCGCCATATGACACGTCACGTGACGCGTGCGTCCCGAGCGGTGCTTGCTGTCTCGTGTCCGCTGCCGTTGCTTGTTTCCTGGCGATGGCGATGGCGATGGCGATGGCGATGGCGACGGCGACGGCGATGGAGGTGGCGTGGACGTGGACTTCGGATGGGACGGTGTACCCGACGCGGGAGATGGCGGTGGGGAGGGTGGTGCAGCAGCAGTTTGCCGCCAACAAGATTGCTGGCTCCGTTCTTCGCCCCCGCATCTGGCCAGCTTTGCCGAGTTGAACCTCGAGTGGGCCGCAGCGTCCGCGTCGTCTTCTGCGCCGGAGGCGACCTCCACCTCGTCGGAGAAGGGCGAGTGGGCGGTTGCGCCGGGGGATGCGCCGGAGGATGCGTCGGAGCGCCCTGCAACGCCCCCAACGAGCAAATCTGCACCCACGCCACTGCCAAAGCGCCACGCGACGCATTCCCGCACCGGCCTGGGCCCTCTCTACCAGCCCTCCGCCCACGTCGGTCCCATCCAGACCGCCTTTACCTGCCGCATACACGACTGCCCCTTCCTCCTCCTCGTCCTCCCGCACATCGTCGCCCCCGCCCCCGCCACCGCTGCCGCCCCCGACGATCCCCCGCCCGCGGGTGGACCATCCGCACCTACACTGCCCACGCCGACGCCTGCCCCTGCCTGCCCGCACTGGCCAGGGGCGCGCCGCTGGGCTGGCGCGAGGAGGTGTTAGCCGCGCTCTCTCGCCTCGATGACCACACGCTGCTACACATGACGCCCAAACTAGTGCTCCAACAGCACCCCTTGACCTGGACCGTGCGTGTCTTCTCCATCCCCATTCGCGCCCACTGACCTTCTTTTTCTCCCGGGCCGTGCGGCTTCTGTCTCCAGAATCCATACATCTGCGCAACGAATGTGCTCCGCAGCGCCCGGAAACGGCGTGCTATCGCCGCCGACATGCAATGGCCGATGATGCCGCTCCCGCTGCCCCACGCCGCGCCCGAGCGCGGTACCGAGCCTATGGCTCCGGCGCCAGTTTTGCGTGGCTCACGGATCGCCGGGTTGACAGTTACGAAGCGGCCTTGGCCTATGTTGCCTCGACGCTCTTCATCCACCATCCCGGCAAGCTGTGGTGCCTCCAGCCCTCAAACACTTCCTCGCGCTCGTACAAATTGGCACCGGAGACGGCAAACCAGCAACGTCTCGTCAACCCGCTGCAGCACACGTTCACTTGCGTTACGCCCGGCTGCCCCTTTTTGTTGTTGATGGTGCCTGAACCGGTTGCCAGGCCGCCCGACCTGCCCTCAGGGGCGCCAGTCGACCCACCCAGTGGTGTCTACGCCTCGTCCACTGGCACGCGCTCTCTTGCCCTGACCGAGCGGTCGCGAGCAAGGGGGTACCCCGCTGTATGCTCTCACTGGCCAGGAGCTTGGTCGCGGGCCTATCGACAGACGAAGTGTGCCAGCTCGCGCCAAGGAGCTGTTGCGTCGACTCGAGGTTTCCTGGTTCGGATGGGTGCGTTTTCCCTTTGAGCTACGGCGGGCGCTTAACCCCTCCTCCCTGCCCCCGTGTTGTGCCTGTGTGCAAATCCAAACTCGAGCCCTGACCGTCTGTTTTTTCTTTTTTCTGACCAGGCTTACCCCGGCGTGCAAGGTACTGCATGCCACACTCCAAGCCCGCGCACCCGACACGCATCCTGACGCTGCCCAGCAGTTCGCTGCCCAGGACTCGCACTCGGCGGGGGGTAGCACCTCCCATCGCGTGGTGCCGCTGGGCGCTCGGCGCTTCCTGATCAAGCGCAGGCGGGTGTGCGTGCAAGAGCAAGCGCAAGAGCAAGCGCAAGAGCAGGAGGAAGTGGAAGTGGATGGGAGGGTGCAAGGCGAAAGGAGGAACGAGGGGACGTTCGCGCCGCGTCCAATTCGTCTGTGGTGCTGCCCACAACCTCCCAGCCCCACGCGCTACGCGCGTCCCCCAGCCCCACGGCACCGGCACCCGTCACAACGCAAGCGAGTGCGGGGCCTCTTTCCGCTACTTGGGTTTCGGTCGACCAATCCACTTCCACTTCCACTTCCACTTCTAGTTCTAGTTCTGCTTCCGCTTCCCCTACTGCTTCCCCTACTATTTTCCCTAACAGTCGCCCATACTCCTGTTGCTACCGACATGATCGACCTGACCAGCGAGCCTGTGGACGGGTACTCGTCGCCGTCTTCGCCACCGAATGGGTGGTGGGCGGAGCTGAATCGCTCCCTGCGTGCCTCGACACAACCAAGTTTCCCATACCGCATCCGTTTCCACTCCCGCCGACACTCCTGTCTTGCCGCCGCTGAAAGATAGTTCGGGCGTGGGGGACCACGTGAGCCCGACGGGTGGGACGAGATGCAGACGGATGTGATGGCTGTCGCGCCCCCGACTACCGATGCACCGGGTGTGAGGGGGGAGGTAACAGAAACGCCCGCCGAGATCCGCATTCAAGCAGAGCCAGTTGAGAACTCTGCCTCGAGCCCTGATCGTTTGCTTCCTCGTCCCGCTCTTCCGCTTGACGACGTGGACGATACCGCCCCGCGCCCGCCGCCTGAACGCCTGCCACTAGTCCAGTGGGAGATCTTCCAAATCCAGAGGTGTGCTATCAGAAAAGTCACTACTCGTTCCGGTTTCAAAGGAGTCAGGTACTCCTGGGCGCTCCCGGGGTTACAACATGGCAAGGTGCGCAGGCACAAGTTGTCATTCCACAATTCGAACTCAGCCGCTCGAGCCTTGTGGGCCAAATTCGGCGTGCATTGGCGTTCGATGGTGGAACTTAGCAATATCCCCGAGCCAATCGTATACGAAGACGAAATCCGGGAAGATGTTGCCGTCGTGCAAGGAAACTGTCCTGGGGGGAGTTCCGAGGTGGGCCCACCCCTGTAGTTTAGGGGTGTAAACCCTTGGACGGGCAAATCGGAGTCTCGTTAGGTCCTCCCTCAGATCCTGGTTGACTTGAGCGGGTGTAGAGGCGGCAGAGACCCTCTGGTTTGGGTGGCTGTCTGCGTGCAAAGGCCGCAGCTTAGACCCTCCGAGGTAGGCGCGTACGTAGGTTGTCGGACCAGTTTGAAAAGGGGTCCAGGTGCTCCGGTAACCGCTAACGCTGTGACCTGCAGTCACGAAACTGGACGCGCTGTAGTAGGCAGAATCATATGGAGTCGTAAAGAAGAGCAAGCGCTACTGAAAGTATTCGCGTCATGGATAAGGTTCCTTCTGGCTCTCTCTCGCTACTACCAATGCCATAACACTCAATTCTTACAGCGGGTAGCACGGGCCAAAACGATGCGCACATCCCGCGCAATGGGAGAAGGTTCTTCTGCAGTGGAATGCCCGCTGCCCGCCGCATGCCGATCGGCCGTGAACGCCTGATGCCGGTTCTTGGGTCTTGGCTGCGGTCGTTACAAAACTGTAGGGAGTGTGTATCATCAAGGGACAATCTATCTTCATTCCATCTCGCTACCCCTAGCTGATGCACTCGATGCGAAAAAGCAGAGTAGTGTGAGACCAACGCGCAGCAAAGTCCTCAGTGTGGTGGTGCCCTGAGCGACACGACGATGGCTGGCTCCGGCTCAACCTGCGGACACATGAGAGGAAAGCATGTGACGAGCCACACTATGCTTGTGTGCTACGAGAGTTGCAGCGACGCGTAAAAGGCTCGTACCTAGGAGACACATCGTCTCTAAAGCACAGACCAATTAGCCAGTGGTAATCAAGGCAATGCGATTAATGCGGCAAGCGGGAGGTAAGGGAAGGCGAGGTGGTGGCGAAGAGGGTATAACAAAGAGCGGAACCAGAGATTGACCTATGCGCGGCGACTCTAGAGTCTAGACATATGTTGTCAGCATCAATTGGTGATTTTCAATTTGAAATCGGCACCCACCTTGTTCCAAAAACCACTAGGTGAAAAAAAGCGAGCCCGGTTGGTGAAAATCGTACAAGCTCTGTCTGACCGCGCCGGCCGCGCATGCATCGGTGCAATTCAAAATAGTAGGGTTAGCCTAGACGTATGTTCAAAGATTCAATAGTCCCGAGGCGCATAACAATCGAGGCGGAGGTCATCGCATACGTTCGGGTAGCTCGCTATCGCCTCGGCATAACTCTCTCCCCTTCGGGTAGCTCGCTATCGCCTCGGCATAACTCTCTCCCCTTCGGTAGCTCGCTATCGCCTCGGCATAACTCTCTCCCCTTCGGGTAGCTCGCTATCGCCTCGGCATAACTCTCTCCCCTTCGGGTAGCGAGCTATCGCCTCGGCATAACTCTCTCCCCTTCGGGTAGCGAGCTATCGCCTCGGCATAACTCTCTCCCCCTTCGGGTAGCGAGCTATCGCCTCGGCATAACTCTCCTCTCTCCCCTTCGGGTAGCGAGCTATCGCCTCGGCATAACTCTCTCCCCTTCGGGTAGCGAGCTATCTACCCTCGGCCCTCCCCTAGGGTTAGGGCGGGTTGGGTTGGGTTGGGTAGGGTTAGGGATGGGTGGGTGTAACTTGTCAACGGTGCGTCCAATCGAGAAACGGAGGGCATATGCTGCATAGAGCGGACGATTTTATAGCGAGCTATCGCCTCGGCATAACTCTCTCCCTTCGGGTAGCTCGCTATCTACCCTCGGCCCTCCCTAGGGTTAGGGTTAG